>CM062502.1:4615681-4618181 GCA_031479575.1 Coregonus ussuriensis
GGGGGCCGTAGTTATCAAGGATCTCAGTAGGAATTAATACCTACGTGTTTACATACTGTAACTAGGCAGGGCAGCCCCTACTCCGACTGGATGAAATGTTGGAGGAAATGTCTCTATTTTTCTAAACATTTCTGCCATCTCTGTGTCTGTTTTTGCCCCAGGACACTGGCCTGATCTCTGTGTCTGTTTTTCCCCCAGGACACTGGCCTGATCTCTGTGTCTGTTTTTCCCCCAGGACGCTGGCCTGATCTCTGTGTCTGTTTTTCCCCCAGGACGCTGGCCTGATCTCTGTGTCTGTTTTCCCCCCAGGACGCTGGCCTGATCTCTGTGTCTGTTTTCCCCCCAGGACACTGGCCTGATCTCTGTGTCTGTTTTCCCCCCAGGACACTGGCCTGATCTCTGTGTCTGTTTTCCCCCCAGGACACTGGCCTGATCTCTGTGTCTGTTTTCCCCCCAGGACACTGGCCTGATCTCTGTGTCTGTTTTTCCCCCAGGACACTGGCCTGATCTCTGTGTCTGTTTTTCCCCCAGGACACTGGCCTGATCTCTGTGTCTGTTTTCCCCCCAGGACACTGGCCTGATCTCTGTGTCTGTTTTCCCCCCAGGACACTGGCCTGATCTCTGTGTCTGTTTTTCCCCCAGGACACTGGCCTGATCTCTGTGTCTGTTTTTCCCCCAGGACACTGGCCTGATCTCTGTGTCTGTTTTTCCCCCAGGACACTGGCCTGATCTCTGTGTCTGTTTTTCCCCCAGGACACTGGCCTGATCTCTGTGTCTGTTTTCCCCCCAGGACACTGGCCTGATCTCTGTGTCTGTTTTCCCCCCAGGACACTGGCCTGATCTCTGTGTCTGTTTTTCCCCCAGGACACTGGCCTGATCTCTGTGTCTGTTTTTCCCCCAGGACACTGGCCTGATCTCTGTGTCTGTTTTCCCCCCAGGACACTGGCCTGATCTCTGTGTCTGTTTTCCCCCCAGGACACTGGCCTGATCTCTGTGTCTGTTTTTCCCCCAGGACACTGGCCTGATCTCTGTGTCTGTTTTTCCCCCAGGACACTGGCCTGATCTCTGTGTCTGTTTTTCCCCCAGGACACTGGCCTGATCTCTGTGTCTGTTTTTCCCCCAGGACACTGGCCTGATCTCTGTGTCTGTTTTTCCCCCCAGGACACTGGCCTGATCTCTGTGTCTGTTTCCCCCCCAGGACACTGGCCTGATCTCTGTGTCTGTTTTCCCCCCAGGACACTGGCCTGATCTCTGTGTCTGTTTTTCCCCCAGGACACTGGCCTGATCTCTGTGTCTGTTTTCCCCCCAGGACACTGGCCTGATCTCTGTGTCTGTTTTTCCCCCAGGACACTGACCTGATCTCTGTGTCTGTTTTTCCCCCAGGACGCTGGCCTGATCTCTGTGTCTGTTTTTCCCCCAGGACGCTGGCCTGATCTCTGTGTCTGTTTCCCCCCCAGGACACTGGCCTGATCTCTGTGTCTGTTTTTCCCCCAGGACGCTGGCCTGATCTCTGTGTCTGTTTTCCCCCAGGACGCTGGCCTGATCTCTGTGTCTGTTTTTCCCCCAGGACGCTGGCCTGATCTCTGTGTCTGTTTTCCCCCCAGGACACTGGCCTGATCTCTGTGTCTGTTTTTCCCCCAGGACGCTGGCCTGATCTCTGTGTCTGTTTTTCCCCCAGGACACTGGCCTGGCCACCCTGCATGTGTTCAACCCCATCTTTGGCAGGAAGAGCCATATAGCCCTGCCTGCCCTGCCCCGCCCCATCCTCCAGTCATTACTATTACCTGTTATAGATCAGGACTACGCCAAGGTCCTGCTGCTGGTCGACGACCAATACAAGGTAGGACTGCATCTGTCTGATTTAAGGCCTTGTGGGATGAAACGTCAATGGGTTGTAACTAAAGGGAAATAAAGATTCTGCTGCATTGTGGGAATGATTTGCACCTATCTTTTGTAATGTACCGGGTATTGTTGACTACCTTTTTTAATGCATGTCCTCCCTCCCCTCCCTCCCTCCCTCCCTCCCTCCCTCCCCTCCCTCCCTCCAGGTGACAGCCTTCCCCTCCACTAAGAACGTCCTACAGCAGCTTCAGGAGATGACCTCCTCCATCTTCTTCTACCTGGTCCACTCAGAGCAGGGAACCTTGTCTGGATTCAGGCTGCGCAAGGTGACTTTAACACTGTGTGCGTGTGTGTGCGTGCACGCGCATGTGACATTCATTTATGTGTGCGTTTGCATGGATGAGACATTGAGTGTGTGTGTGTGTGTGTTCCTCCAGGACCTGTCCACAGAGCTGATCTGGGAGGTGGTTCTACCTATTGAGGTCCAGAAGATAGTAGCGGTCAAAGGGAAGAGACCCAACGAGCATGTCCACTCTCAGGGCAGAGTGATGGGGGACCGCAGTGTTCTCTACAAGGTAAAGACCGCTCTAGGTAGGAGTACGACAGACTAGAGGGTCCATACTCAAATTATTAAGGTGCCGCTTTCCCAGACCCAGAT
>CM062502.1:4628181-4775681 GCA_031479575.1 Coregonus ussuriensis
ACCCCCAGGGATCCTAGTACCCCCTGTGGATAGGCCAAGTACCCCCAGGGATCCTAGTACCCCCTGGGGATAGGCCAAGTACCCCCAGGGATCCTAGTACCCCCTGTGGATAGGCCAAGTACCCCCAGGGATCCTAGTACCCCCTGTGGATAGGCCAAGTACCCCCAGGGATCCTAGTACCCCCTGGGGATAGGTGAAGTACCCCCAGGGATCCTAGTACCCCCTGTGGATAGGCCAAGTACCCCCAGGGATCCTAGTACCCCCTGTGGATAGGCCAAGTACCCCCAGGGATCCTAGTACCCCCTGTGGATAGGCCAAGTACCCCCAGGGATCCTAGGACCCCCTGTGGATAGGCCAAGTACCCCCAGGGATCCTAGGACCCCCTGTGGATAGGCCAAGTACCCCCAGGGATCCTAGGACCCCCTGTGGATAGGCCAAGTACCCCCAGGGATCCTAGTACCCCCTGTGGATAGGCCAAGTACCCCCAGGGATCCTAGGACCCCCTGTGGATAGGCCAAGTACCCCCAGGGATCCTAGTACCCCCTGGGGATAGGCCAAGTACCCCCAGGGATCCTAGTACCCCCCTGTGGATAGGCCAAGTACCCCCAGGGATCCTAGTACCCCCTGGGGATAGGCCAAGTACCCCCAGGGATCCTAGTACCCCCTGTGGATAGGCCAAGTACCCCCAGGGATCCTAGTACCCCCTGGGGATAGACCAAGTACCCCCAGGGATCCTAGTACCCCCTGGGGATAGGCCAAGTACCCCCAGGGATCCTAGTACCCCCTGGGGATAGACCAAGTACCCCCAGGGATCCTAGTACCCCCTGGGGATAGGTGAAGTACCCCCAGGGATCCTAGTACCCCCTGGGGATAGGCCAAGTACCCCCAGGGATCCTAGTACCCCCTGTGGATAGGCCAAGTACCCCCAGGGATCCTAGTACCCCCTGTGGATAGGCCAAGTACCCCCAGGGATCCTAGTACCCCCTGGGGATAGGCCAAGTACCCCCAGGGATCCTAGTACCTCCTGTGGATAGGCCAAGTACCCCCAGGGATCCTAGTACCCCCTGTGGATAGGCCAAGTACCCCCAGGGATCCTAGGACCCCCTGTGGATAGGCCAAGTACCCCCAGGGATCCTAGGACCCCCTGTGGATAGGCCAAGTACCCCCAGGGATCCTAGTACCCCCTGTGGATAGGCCAAGTACCCCCAGGGATCCTAGGACCCCCTGTGGATAGGCCAAGTACCCCCAGGGATCCTAGTACCCCCTGGGGATAGGCCAAGTACCCCCAGGGATCCTAGTACCCCCCTGTGGATAGGCCAAGTACCCCCAGGGATCCTAGTACCCCCTGTGGATAGGCCAAGTACCCCCAGGGATCCTAGTACCCCCTGTGGATAGGCCAAGTACCCCCAGGGATCCTAGGACCCCCTGGGGATAGGTCAAGTACCCCCAGGTCTTAGTACTCCTGGTTGGGAAACACTGGTCTATTGCACTTTATTATCTTCAATGTATCAAGTCTGGACTTCCTTCTGCACTTCCAAGGCCATGGTACACTGACAATGCAGAGCGAATGTAGATGAAATGAAGATGCAACTATAATGTAGGTAAAATACTAAATATTTAACATGGAAATGTATGTTTTGTTACAGGTGGTTGCGTACGGTCTTGACATCTACCAAACCAGAGTGTACCCCTCCAAGCAGTTTGACGTGCTGAAAGATGACTATGATTACGTCCTGATCAGCAGTGTTCTGTTCGCACTGTTCTTCGCCACCATGATTAGTAAACGCCTGGCACAGGTCAAACTGCTCAACCGGGCCTGGCGGTAAAGAGTGAACTTCGACCTTTGAACTCTGACCTCTCCATTGCTGTTTGGGGGGGGGGGGGGGGGGGTCATGTTTCTTTTTCAAGGAAGAGGTTCATTTCGATTGCGAGATTTTCCTCAAATGTTGTGTTTGTTTAATTTATTTGGTAACACTTTACATTGAGGTAGCCTTTAAGGGGAGTTACAGTGCCTTCAGAAAGTATCCACACCCCTTGACTTATTCCACATTTTGTTGTTACAGCATGAATTCAAAATGGATTAGGTTTTTTTCCCCTCACCCAGCTACACACAAAACCCCATAATGAAAGTGAAAACATGTTTTTAGAAATGTTTGCAAATTTATTGAAAATGAAATACAGATCTCATTTACATAGGTATTCACACCCCTGAGTCAATACTTTGTGGAAGCACCTTTGGCGGAGATTACAGCTTTGAGTCGTCTTGGGTACGTCTGTATCAGCTTTGCACAACTGGATTTGGGGATTTTCTTCCTTGCAGATTTTCTCAAGCTCTGTTAAGTTAGATGGGGAGCAGTGGTGAACAGCAATCTTCACGTCTTTCCACAGATTTTCAATGGGATTCAGTCTAAGGTCGTTTGCACTCTGAAGCAGGTTCACATCATGGATTTGCCTGTATTTGGCTCCATTCATTGTTCCCTCTATCCTTACCAGTCTCCCAGTCCCTACCGCTGAAAAGCATCCCCATAGCATGATGCTGCCACCACCATGCTTCACGGTAGGGATGGTGTTAGACGAGTGATGAGCTGTGCCTTCAGGCCAAAGAGTTACATTTTCGTCTCATCAGACCACAATCTTTTTACATATGCTCTTTCACGTGCCTTTTTGCAAACTCCAGGTGTTCTGTCATGTGCCTTTTTCTCAGGAGTGGCTTCCGTCTGGCCACTCTCCTATAAAGCCCAGATTGGTGAAGTGCTGTAGAGACTGTTGTCCTTCTGGCAGGTTCTCCCATCTCAGCCAAGGAACTCTGTAGTTCTGTCAGAGTGGTCATTGGGCTCTTGGTCATCTCCCTGACCAAGGTCCTTCTTCCCTGGTTGTTCAGTTTGGTCGGATGGCCATCTCTAGGCAGAGTCTGGGTAGTAACACATTTTTTTCTATTTCCCAATGATGTGCTCTTGGAAACTTTCAATACTCTAGAAATTGTTTTGTACCCTTCCCCAGATATATGCCTCATCACAATTCTATCTCGGAGATCTACAGACAGTTCCTTCGACTTAAGGATATAGTTTCTGCTCTGACATGCGCTGTCAACTGTGGAACCACCCATACGTACAAATGTATGCACGCATGACTGTAAGTCGCTTTGGATAAAAGCGTCTGCTAAATGGCTTATTATTATTATTATTATTATTATTATTATTATTATTATTATTATTATTATATAGACAGGTGTGTTTCTTTCTAAATCATGTCAAAACAATTGAATTGGACCCTGGTGGACTCCAATCATGTTGTAATGACATCTCAAGGATGATCAAAGGAAATTGGATGCACCTGAGCTCAATTTGGAGTGTCATAGCAAAGGGGTGTGAATACTTATGTAAATTAGATTTATGTATTTAATTTTCAAGAAATTTGCAAGAAATTCTTAACATGTTTTCACTGTCATGTGTTTAATCAATTTGGAATTCAGGCTGTAACAAAACAAAATGTAGAATTAGTCAAGGGGTATGAAAACTTTCTGAAGGCACTGTATTTCATTGCTATTAACAAATAATTAACTGTCTATAAACCACTTCTAAACCCTTTATAACATCCCTTAAAGGATAGCAATATAAAGTGCTTTTCATGCAATACACAAGTAAGTCGCTTTGGATAAAAGCGTCTGCTAAATGGCATATTATTATTATTATTATATTATGCAATGAAATGTTATTTTACCACACCGAAAGAGCAGTCCGTGGTTACTTGGTGCATCTCAGAGCAAGTGTTCTTATACTGAAACATTGTTTAGCTCTGAAATATTACCAAAAAGTTTTAAGATTAGGCCTGGTCTTAAGATGACTAAATGTGGTACAGATTTTGAGGGGATTTTGATTACTTTTGTTAATTTGGTTTTAAATGTTTTCCATAGATCTTTTTTTATGTGTGCCAAAGGGTATGTTCACCGTGCTTGTGGCACAGATACTTGAAGACCAGCCCTATGACAGATAATGAACTAGGGTGGGTGGTGTGTGTGTGTGTGTGTGTGGGTGTACTGAGGGGTTCGTTTTTTGGGTCATCTGCCTCTGAGGCCAGCAGTGTTGGTCTTTTTAAGTCTTTCTTTGATGCACTGGAAGTTTTGTGTCCACATGATTACTCTTAACTAATATTTTCCCCCATGGCTTTTTGTGTGTAAATTATAGTTTGAATGATATATTTATGTCTTAAAAACATGGTTTAGTAAGGCGCTCCAGAGTATTCATTTTCCTTTTTGGGGTGAATGGACAACTCTGCTCGTGCAACACATTTTCACAATAACGCCAATGCTCTCAATAAAATGATTACTATTTCTGAAAGTATTTCTTCAATTTTTTGCTCTTTACAAAGTAGGCTTACAAGTGATGTTTGGTTGTGCCATAAAGAAATAATAGCAATTCTTTCACTGTCTTTATTTTCTATACTTCTCTCTATACTTTCTACATCTATCTATCTACGAAATGACCTTACTAATTTATTGTAGTAGTTTATTATAGCCCTTTATTACAGCGCTTCTTTGATTTATAATATCTATGTCGACACTTCCTGTTATTTTGAATCGGGTGATTAACCTAATTTCCTTTGAAGGGAGGTTGTTGAAAAAGTATCGCTCGCTTGTCTAGTACGGAATCTCAAGATGGCGTCGAGTGGAGGAGATGGGGAACCGAAATGGACTGCTGCTGTACCGCCGCTTTTATCAGCTTCGTACACAGCCTTTGAAACGAAAGAGCTACCTCAGCTTATAGGATCCATAATAAATAGGTAAAAATCGTCCCTGTCTGCGAAATGCAGCGCTCTGTTGACGAGAAAGAGCTGAATATAACAGCTAGCTAGCATGCTAGCTTTTTCACTCCGCTGATTTGCATAGTGCTTCGCGTTAGTATAGCTTGCTAGCTAGCTAGGGTAATATGTCCAGTAGGAATCTGCTTCATCATCAGGTCGAAAAGGGTGTGTAGCGTTACGTGCCAGCTAGCTAAAACAGATCCCTGCCATTGTATACTGCAGTTTACGTTGAATTAAACATTGCTGTAAAACCATAACTGAATTCGGAAGAGTTTGTCGTATTTGCATGACAATAAACCAGCCAGATTCCAAGCCAATCATTGTAGCTGAGCGAGCTACTGTAATGTTAGCTAACGTTACGTTGCTTAGTTGAGGCTTTTGCTAACCACAGCTGACGAACTAGCAACATTTTTAGTATCGCAAGAATCGAAAACGAAAGCTTAGACTGTGGCATTATTGTTTTTGAACGGAATAGATAGATATGTCAACATCACGAGTTGACACAGCTGTTGATGTAATCGTTTCGAATGTCATTTGATGTGGGCTAACTACAACATTTCTTGACTTTGCACTCCCTGATCCGTTCTGAGTTAGGTAGTTAACGTTAGCCCAAAGGACTGTCAACAGCGAGCTACAATCTGGGATATTTCTTACAGTTCAATGGTCACTTCAGTCGTTGATACACCCATTGATTCTTGAAGCTTATCAGTTAACGTTCTACTGTTAAATGCCTTATGTGTCAAGTCTAATGAGCTTAGTGCAACTATCAAACCTTATCATAAAGTATAGCTAGCTATACAATGGAGTAATAGTGCAACATTTTTGTGTTGTCATTTGAGTACACTGAAATGTATAGCTTCAAAGTTTGTAGATCATGTCATTGTCTTGAACTGTCTGTCAGTCCTAGCATCCAGAGCTGCATCTATGAATTTGAGAGGTTTTGATTTCTCCTTCCCCATCCATCAACTGAAATGGCAGAACTGCCATTGCACACACATTTGATCTATCCCAACACTAACACACCTGATTTGACTACTAGTTAACTAACCATCAAGCCCTTGATTAGTCAAGTCAGGTGTTGTGGTTTTTGGGATAGATCAAATATGTGCAACAGCAGCTGAGGGAGGGGGCTGGATAAACCACTCAGATTCATAGATGCATCTCTGGATGCAATAACTGACAGTCTATTGAATTTCTGACATTATAATTTGAAGCTATAAAATCATTGTAGTCAAATGACAACAAAACATACAACCAAATATGTGAAACCGATGGACCTGGTGTTCCAGAAGACTCTAAACCACAGCATTCACTTGTCTTAATTTATTTTATTTTTTTTACAAAATCTTCTCAACAGCAACACAGTACTATTCTTGACTGTGAGTTAAACTGTACTTTTGTAATGCATTTGTTGTGTATTTTGCAATGACCCTCCCTCCTCATTTTCCATGTCATTGCAGTGAATCTGAGATCCTGCACCATGATAAACAGTATGAGCCATTCTACTCCTCCTTCGTGGCCCTCTCTGCACATTACATCACCACAGTCTGTGGACAAAGTAGGTTCAACTACCCATGAACTATCCAATAACTAATTTAACTACTTTGTTTATACCTAACATTTCAACTACTTTAGCGACCACTCCTTCGTAAATGTGTGTTGTGAGAAGAGACTCGTCTCTCTAGACCAGTGGTCACCAAACAGTCGACTGGTCGATCTCCAAGGCATTCCTAGTCGATAACCGAATATTTCTATAAAAAACCCAACGATTAAAGCCTTCCGTTCCTATTTTTTAAAATGTGTTTTGCGCTGTTAGGTGCACTTGATTCAGCAGCCCTAGCGCTTGGAAGGGCAGTGTTTCCCATTTTGAACCATTTATGTGCACTTATATACCTTTTCCAGTACACGACACTCTGACGTCATGAACAGATGCATGCGACTCTTGGCGACAGTATGAAAGCCATCTCCATCTGCGCCCATTCAACATTGCCTAGATTTACGTTTTTATTACTTCTAAACAAAATAACTTTTACAATAATGTTTTGATTCTTGCTTGAACAGTCGCTAAGATTATATTTGGTTGTGATCTTTGCTAAATAACTTTTGGATGCAGCAGTTGTTAGCTAGAATGCTAATGCTCATTGATATAGGCTGTAGCAAAAGCTAGCCAAAGAGCCATTTTACTGGTTGAAGTTGAAGTGTTTTTTTAAGTACAATGCAGTTGATTTGTGATGATGACACAAACGTGATATTAAGCAGGACATTCATACGAGCCTTAAAATCCAATTATAATCCTAAAGTAGTGTGAAATGCACTCATAAGCAACATGTAAATGGAGGCTTTTTTTTGCTGCCGTTCTATAAAAACTCCCCCCTTTGTTCTGACACCAACTTGCGCGCATTGCCCTCGTGCAGCAATGTTTTCAAACACAGAAAGTGGTCTATAGGCCTACTGCTGGCCAATCAGATAGCTCAGATCACAGTGTCTGCACAGTTTCCTTCAGCCATAGACTGTAAAAAGAAGCCTCGAACACACAGCAAAGTTGATACTGTGAGATAAAAAATTAAAATAAATCAACCACGACTAGAGAGAGACTCAACGAATACGGCAAAGAGCTGCTGTTTTTATGAGTAAGTTCATGTTTAAGTTGTTACTCAGCACTGTCAACACTTTGTTCAACACTTTTATAAGCCATAAAATGCGCGTTCGCCCTACTTCCACTCGCGCTACAACCAGCACTGCAGCTGCAGTGAATAGTATAGCAGTGTTCTGATAAGCTTGAGTTGTTATTATCTGCTTGTGTTTTTTAATATCGAGTAATATTTCACTTTCTCTGGTCATAGGAGTAACAACATGAATTCATGCATGAGGCAGAAATAATGCAGTGCGACTTGAGTTTCACCATCAGCTGGAAGAGCGTCCCCTTTTCTCAGCGGAGGGAGGGAGGGAGGGAGAGAGGGAGGGAGGGAGAGAGGGAGGGAGGGAGAGGGAGGGAGGGAGAGAGGGAGGGAGAGAGAGAGAGCGGAGGGACTGTGAGTCGGGTGAGAGGCAGCCTCACCGCTACTCCCTCGCTCCCCTTCAGACTGACCATCAGATCCAGTAAAAAAAAATATATATATTATGCGCACTTAGCTGTGCCTCACAAGTAATACAACAAAGTATCTATTACTATTGTGATCATATACCAATAAAAAAAAATATATAATTTCAATATGGTCTGAGAAGAACAACATTGGCAGGACAATTCAAGCATAGCCAAAATGCAGTGATAATGTATTGGACCTATAGTCTACTGCACAAACCTCATTGCTACAGAACTGTTTTTAATTGGTTAATGTTGCGCAGGCTTACGAATTTTAATTGACATAAAAAAAAAAAGCTCAGCGGTAGATCTCTGCTTGCATTTTTGACTCCAAGTGATCTTGACTCTGGACAGATCACTTGGAGTCAAACCGCTCTGGACAGATGGGTTCCGGTATTGTACCAATGCTCCAGCTTACACGTCTGTAGAAGTTCTGGCGTCACTTGGGACAGAGCGGGCGAGTCGGAAATGGGAAGCGCGTCAACGGTGACGTCACTGCCGTATCTGCTTGTTGCCCTAGCTAAACATTAGCACAATTCCTGACGCATTTTTAAGCTCCGCCTACACACATTTGTGATTCGTTGTGAGAGTTGTCTGTCTGAAGATCCCCCGGAACAACTTTCGTTTCCCCTTTCGTTTCCCCAGCGAGAAGCTGACATCCTCCCCAGACCTTGTGCCATTGCCTACCTTATGTTGCTCCAAGGTCTGAGATATCTACGGCTACAGGTGTTTTCACACGTAGTTATGAGTTATAGTTCGAATCAGAGTTCATTGTATTACGTTGTATTTTTTTTTTTTTTTTTTTTGGTCCGGTTGGTTTCACATTGCCAAATGTCAAACAAAAATTCCTACGCATAACCACGTGTCCACTGTCCATGTGAGTCATTTTGTTTATTGGACAAAAAATGCTCGCGTTAAATCCATCTATGATTTTATCATGAAGCATATCACTTTCGCTTTGGTCTTCCAATGACATGCGGGAGGACATTTGGTGTGGGAGTCCCCTAAGAAGAAACTGTGACCGTACCGGTGTGTTCTGCTTTCCACTCTTAACTTGCAGGCGTTTAGTCATTTGATAGAAACATGCTTACAGTATTTCTACCTTACAATTGGTGCACTATATTCATGTTGTCTGTGCTGCTGTTTATTTTACTGAAGCCCAGTTACAGTAGCTTGTGCTGTCTGTGTTCCGCATGGCCTTGAAGTATATCAATATACAACTTTTATATAAAAATGTGAAGATTGCAGTGTTGTGTACCTGTTATTAACGAGGCTGTTCATATCCAATCTAATCCGTCATCTTCTGCCTCTGTTCTCCCCCACCTCTAGTCCCCAGAAACCAGTTGCTGTCCGTAGCAACAGCCTGTAAAGTATTGATTGAATTCTCACTGCTGCGGCTGGAGAACCCTGACGAAGCATGCGCCGTCTCACAGGTGAGAGAAGTGCTTAGACCAGGGCTCACCAACCCTGTTCCTGCAGAGATACCGTCCAGTAGGTTTTCACTCCAACCCTGTTCCTGCAGAGATACCGTCCAGTAGGTTTTCACTCCAACCCTGTTCCTGGAGAGATACCGTCCAGTAGGTTTCCACTCCAACCCTGTTCCTGCAGAGATAGCGTCCAGTAGGTTTCCACTCCAACCCTGTTCCTGGAGAGATAGCGTCCAGTAGGTTTTCACTCCAACCCTGTTCCTGCAGAGATACCGTCCAGTAGGTTTTCACTCCAACCCTGTTCCTGGATAGATACCGTCCAGTAGGTTTTCACTCCAACCCTGTTCCTGGATAGATACCGTCCAGTAGGTTTTCACTCCAACCCTGTTCCTGGATAGATACCGTCCAGTAGGTTTTCACTCCAACCCTGTTCCTGGATAGATACCGTCCAGTAGGTTTTCACTCCAACCCTGTTCCTGGATAGATACCGTCCAGTAGGTTTTCACTCCAACCCTGTTCCTGGATAGATACCGTCCAGTAGGTTTTCACTCCAACCCTGTTCCTGCAGAGATAGCGTCCAGTAGGTTTCCACTCCAACCCTGTTCCTGGAGAGATAGCGTCCAGTAGGTTTTCACTCCAACCCTGTTCCTGCAGAGATACCGTCCAGTAGGTTTTCACTCCAACCCTGTTCCTGGATAGATACCGTCCAGTAGGTTTTCACTCCAACCCTGTTCCTGCAGAGATAGCGTCCAGTAGGTTTCCACTCCAACCCTGTTCCTGGAGAGATAGCGTCCAGTAGGTTTTCACTCCAACCCTGTTCCTGCAGAGATACCGTCCAGTAGGTTTTCACTCCAACCCTGTTCCTGGATAGATACCGTCCAGTAGGTTTTCACTCCAACCCTGTTCCTGCAGAGATAGCGTCCAGTAGGTTTCCACTCCAACCCTGTTCCTGTTCCACTCCAACCCTGTTCCTGCAGAGATAGCGTCCAGTAGGTTTCCACTCCAACCCTGTTCCTGGAGAGATACCGTCCAGTAGGTTTCCACTCCAACCCTGTTCCTGCAGAGATAGCGTCCAGTAGGTTTCCACTCCAACCCTGTTCCTGTTCCACTCCAACCCTGTTCCTGCAGAGATAGCGTCCAGTAGGTTTCCACTCCAACCCTGTTCCTGTTCCACTCCAACCCTGTTAATTAGCTGTTTTTGAAAAGCTGAATCAGGTTAGTTACAACTGGGGTTGGAGCGAAAACCTACAGGAGGGCTCTCCAGGAAAACAGGGTTGGCGAGTCCTGGCTTATACCAATCCTCTCTGTCCTGTCTTTCCAACTCCTGTAGTCATTCTCATGCCAGAGTTGGCATCGCCAGCACAAACAGATCTGGGACCAGGCTATCCACCCTCCGCTGTGTTTATCTAAACCTACTTTGCGGTGTAATGTGTCCAGTCTGTTATCCCACAGGCAGACAGCAGGGATGGGATATTTCTTGATTATTCATAGAGAGATCTCTCCATCCTAATTGGAACTCAACTATTCCCTTGCCCAAATCCTGATATTCTATGTTGTCCTGGTCACGTCCCTGAGAAAGACTGTCCTCTCAAAATCAGATCAAATTGTATTTGTTACATACACAGTTTAGAGCAGGGATGAACGGTGCAGGGAAATGCTGATGTGCTAGCTCTCTCAACAACGCAGTACATTAATCAATAACAATGAAAAGAGACGAATCCAAAATAACAAGTAGTAGAAGTAATGAGGTAGTAATGGACTGTATTACGTAGTAGTAGTAGTAGTAGTAATGGACTGTATTACGTAGTAGTAGTAGTAGTAATGGACTGTATTACGTAGTAGTAGTAGTAATGGACTGTATTACGTAGTAGTAGTAGTAGTAGTAATGGACTGTATTACGTAGTAGTAGTAGTGGACTGTATTACGTAGTAGTAGTAATGGTCTGTATTACGTAGTAGTAGTAATGGACTGTATTACGTAGTAGTAGTAGTAGTAGTAATGGACTGTATTACGTAGTAGTAGTAGTGGACTGTATTACGTAGTAGTAATGGACTGTATTACGTAGTAGTAGTAGTAGTAGTAATGGACTGTATTACGTAGTAGTAGTAATGGACTGTATTACGTAGTAGTAGTAGTAGTAGTAGTGGACTGTATTACGTAGTAGTAGTAGTAGTAGTAGTGGACTGTATTACGTAGTAGTAGTAGTAATGGACTGTATTACGTAGTAGTAGTAGTAATGGACTGTATTACGTAGTAGTAGTAGTAGTAATGGACTGTATTACGTAGTAGTAGTAGTAGTAATGGACTGTATTACGTAGTAGTAGTAGTAGTAGTAGTGGACTGAATTACGTAGTAGTAGTAGTAGTAATGGACTGTATTACGTAGTAGTAGTAGTAGTAGTAGTAATGGACTGTATTACGTAGTAGTAGTAGTAATGGACTGTATTACGTAGTAATGGACTGTATTACGTAGTAATGGACTGTATTACGTAGTAATGGACTGTATTACGTAGTAATGGACTGTATTACGTAGTAATGGACTGTATTACGTAGTAATGGACTGTATTACGTAGTAGTAGTAGTAGTAGTAGTAATGGACTGTATTACGTAGTAGTAGTAGTAATGGACTGTATTACGTAGTAGTAGTAGTAATGGACTGTATTACGTAGTAGTAATAGTAATGGACTGTATTACGTAGTAGTAATAGTAATGGACTGTATTACGTAGTAGTAATAGTAATGGACTGTATTACGTAGTAGTAATAGTAATGGACTGTATTACGTAGTAGTAATAGTAGTAGTAATGGACTGTATTACGTAGTAGTAGTAATGGACTGTATTACGTAGTAATGGACTGTATTACGTAGTAGTAGTAGTAGTAATGGACTGTATTACGTAGTAGTAGTAGTAGTAGTAGTAATGGACTGTATTACGTAGTAGTAGTAGTAATGGACTGTATTACGTAGTAGTAGTAGTAGTAGTAGTAGTAGTAGTAGTAGTAATGGACTGTATTACATAGTAGTAGTAGTAGTAGTAGTAGTAATGGACTGTATTACGTAGTAGTAGTAGTAGTAGTAGTAATGGACTGTATTACGTAGTAGTAGTAGTAGTAGTAGTAATGGACTGTATTACGTAGTAGTAGTAGTAGTAGGAATGGACTGTATTACGTAGTAGTAGTAATGGACTGTATTACGTAGTAGTAGTAGTAGTGGACTGTATTACGTAGTAGTAGTAGTAGTAATGGACTGTATTACGTAGTAGTAATAGTAATGGACTGTATTACGTAGTAGTAGTAGTAGTAGTGGACTGTATTACGTAGTAGTAGTAATGGACTGTATTACGTAGTAGTAGTAGTAGTAATGGACTGTATTACGTAGTAGTAGTAGTAGTAATGGACTGTATTACGTAGTAGTAGTAGTAGTAATGGACTGTATTACGTAGTAGTAGTAGTAGTAATGGACTGTATTACGTAGTAGTAGTAGTAATGGACTGTATTACGTAGTAATGGACTGTATTACGTAGTAGTAGTAGTAGTAATGGACTGTATTACGTAGTAGTAATAGTAATGGACTGTATTACGTAGTAGTAATAGTAATGGACTGTATTACGTAGTAGTAATAGTAATGGACTGTATTACGTAGTAGTAGTAGTAGTAGTAGTGGACTGTATTACATAGTAGTAGTAGTAGTAGTAATGGACTGTATTACATAGTAGTAGTAGTAGTAGTAGTAATGGACTGTATTACGTAGTAGTAGTAGTAATGGACTGTATTACGTAGTAGTAGTAGTAATGGACTGTATTACGTAGTAGTAGTAGTAGTAGTAATGGACTGTATTACGTAGTAGTAGTAGTAATGGACTGTATTACGTAGTAATGGACTGTATTACGTAGTAGTAGTAGTAGTAGTAATGGACTGTATTACGTAGTAGTAGTAGTAGTAGTAGTAATGGACTGTATTACGTAGTAATGGACTGTATTACGTAGTAGTAGTAGTAGTAGTAGTAATGGACTGTATTACGTAGTAGTAGTAGTAGTAGTAGTAATGGACTGTATTACGTAGTAGTAGTAGTAGTAGTAATGGACTGTATTACGTAGTAGTAATGGACTGTATTACGTAGTAGTAGTAGTAGTAGTAGTAATGGACTGTATTACGTAGTAGTAGTAGTGGACTGTATTACGTAGTAGTAGTAGTGGACTGTATTACGTAGTAGTAGTAATGGACTGTATTACGTAGTAGTAGTAGTAGTAATGGACTGTATTACGTAGTAGTAGTAGTAGTAGTAGTAATGGACTGTATTACATAGTAGTAGTAGTAGTAGTAATGGACTGTATTACGTAGTAGTAGTAGTAGTAGTAATGGACTGTATTACGTAGTAGTAGTAGTAATGGACTGTATTACGTAGTAGTAGTAGTAATGGACTGTATTACGTAGTAGTAGTAGTAGTAGTAATGGACTGTATTACGTAGTAGTAATGGACTGTATTACGTAGTAGTAATGGACTGTATTACGTAGTAGTAATGGACTGTATTACGTAGTAGTAGTAGTAATGGACTGTATTACGTAGTAGTAGTAGTAATGGACTGTATTACGTAGTAGTAGTAGTAGTAATGGACTGTATTACGTAGTAGTAGTAGTAGTAGTAGTAATGGACTGTATTACGTAGTAGTAGTAATGGACTGTATTACGTAGTAGTAGTAGTAGTAATGGACTGTATTACGTAGTAGTAGTAGTAGTAGTAGTAGTAATGGACTGTATTACGTAGTAGTAGTAGTAGTAGTAGTAATGGACTGTATTACGTAGTAGTAGTAGTAGTAATGGACTGTATTACGTAGTAGTAGTAGTAGTAATGGACTGTATTACGTAGTAGTAGTAGTAGTAATGGACTGTATTACGTAGTAGTAGTAGTAGTAGTAATGGACTGTATTACGTAGTAGTAGTAGTAGTAATGGACTGTATTACGTAGTAGTAGTAGTAGTAATGGACTGTATTACGTAGTAGTAGTAGTAATGGACTGTATTACGTAGTAGTAGTAGTAGTAGTAGTAATGGACTCTATTACGTAGTAGTAGTAATGGGCTGTATTATGTAGTAGTAGTAATGGACTGTATTACGTAGTAGTAGTAGTAGTAGTAGTAGTAGTAGTAGTAGTAATGGACTGTATTACGTAGTAGTAGTAGTAGTAGTAGTAATGGACTGTATTACGTAGTAGTAGTAGTAGTAGTAGTAATGGACTGTATTACGTAGTAGTAGTAGTAATGGACTGTATTACGTAGTAGTAGTAGTAGTAATGGACTGTATTACGTAGTAGTAGTAGTAGTAATGGACTGTATTACGTAGTAGTAGTAATGGACTGTATTACGTAGTAGTAGTAGTAGTAGTAGTAGTAGTAATGGACTGTATTACGTAGTAGTAGTAGTAGTAGTAGTAGTAATGGACTGTATTACGTAGTAGTAGTAGTAGTAGTAATGGACTGTATTACGTAGTAGTAGTAGTAGTAGTAGTAATGGACTGTATTACGTAGTAGTAGTAGTAGTAGTAATGGACTGTATTATGTAGTAGTAGTAATGGACTGTATTACGTAGTAGTAGTAGTAATGGACTGTATTACGTAGTAGTAGTAGTAGTAGTAGTAGTAGTAGTAGTAATGGACTGTATTACGTAGTAGTAGTAGTAGTAATGGACTGTATTACGTAGTAGTAGTAGTAGTAATGGACTGTATTACGTAGTAGTAGTAGTAGTAGTAGTAGTAATGGACTGTATTACGTAGTAGTAGTAGTAGTAGTAATGGACTGTATTACGTAGTAGTAGTAGTAATGGACTGTATTACGTAGTAGTAGTAGTAGTAGTAATGGACTGTATTACGTAGTAGTAGTAGTAGTAGTAATGGACTGTATTACGTAGTAGTAGTAATGGACTGTATTACGTAGTAATGGACTGTATTACGTAGTAGTAGTAGTAGTGGACTGTATTACGTAGTAGTAGTAGTGGACTGTATTACGTAGTAGTAGTAGTAGTAATGGACTGTATTACGTAGTAGTAGTAGTAGTAGTAATGGACTGTATTACGTAGTAGTAGTAGTAGTAGTAATGGACTGTATTACGTAGTAGTAGTAGTAGTAGTAATGGACTGTATTACGTAGTAGTAGTAGTAGTAGTAGTAATGGACTGTATTACGTAGTAGTAGTAGTAGTAGTAGTAGTAGTAATGGACTGTATTACGTAGTAGTAGTAGTTGTAGTAGTAGTGGACTGTATTACGTAGTAGTAGTAGTAGTAATGGACTGTATTACGTAGTAGTAGTAATGGACTGTATTACGTAGTAATGGACTGTATTACGTAGTAGTAGTAGTAGTGGACTGTATTACGTAGTAGTAGTAGTAGTAGTAATGGACTGTATTACGTAGTAGTAGTAGTAGTAGTAATGGACTGTATTACGTAGTAGTAGTGGACTGTATTACGTAGTAGTAGTAGTAGTAATGGACTGTATTACGTAGTAGTAGTAGTAGTAATGGACTGTATTACGTAGTAGTAGTAGTAGTAGTAGTAGTAGTAATGGACTGTATTACGTAGTAGTAGTAGTAATGGACTGTATTACGTAGTAGTAGTAGTAATGGACTGTATTACGTAGTAGTAGTAGTAATGGACTGTATTACGTAGTAGTAGTAGTAATGGACTGTATTACGTAGTAGTTGTAGTAGTAGTGGACTGTATTACGTAGTAGTTGTAGTAGTAGTGGACTGTATTACGTAGTAGTAGTAGTGGACTGTATTACGTAGTAGTAGTGGACTGTATTACGTAGTAGTAGTAGTAGTAGTAGTAATGGACTGTATTACGTAGTAGTAGTAATGGACTGTATTATGTAGTAGTAGTAGTAGTAGTAATGGACTGTATTACGTAGTAATGGACTGTATTACGTAGTAGTAGTAGTAGTGGACTGTATTACGTAGTAGTAGTAATGGACTGTATTACGTAGTAGTAGTAGTAGTAATGGACTGTATTACGTAGTAGTAGTAGTAATGGTCTGTATTACGTAGTAGTAGTAGTAGTAGTAATGGACTGTATTACGTAGTAGTAGTAGTAGTAATGGACTGTATTACGTAGTAGTAGTAGTAGTAGTAATGGACTGTATTACGTAGTAGTAGTAGTAGTAATGGACTGTATTACGTAGTAGTAGTAATGGACTGTATTACGTAGTAGTAGTAGTAGTAGTAGTAGTAATGGACTGTATTACGTAGTAGTAGTAATAATGGACTGTATTACGTAATAATGGACTGTGTTACGTAGTAGTAATAGTAATGGACTACACTGTATTTACAAATATAGAGTAGGCAGTGACTCAGTCACGCAGTGGAATAAATAGCATATAATAGAACTCATCCCCCTCTTCTCCTCTCCTCTTCTCAACCCTCTTCTCCTCCCCCTCTTCTCAACCCTCTTCTCAACCCTCTTCTCCTCCCCCTCTTCTCAACCCTCTCCTCCTCTCCTCCCTCTCTCCAGAAACACCTGATCCTGTTGATAAAGGGGCTGTGTACCGGCTGCAGCCGCCTGGACAGAACAGAGATAATCACTTTCACAGCCATGATGAAGTCAGCCAAGCTGCCACAGACAGTTAAGACACTTTCTGACGGTGAGTCCTCGTCTTACGTCTCACCAGGCTTGGGGTCAATTCCAATTCAATTCCAATTCAATTCCTGTCAATTTAGGAAGTAGACTGAGAGGCTCATCAGTGGAGGAAGGGGAAGATCATCCTCAGTGAATTTCATAAAAATGAAAATAGTGAAACATTAAAAAAGTTATCCTTTTTAGATAAACTATACAAATGTCACTATTCACATGTCACCAAATTATTGATTAAAACACACTGTTTTGCAACGAAGGTCTACAGTAGCCTCAACAGCACTCTGTAGGGTAGCACCATGGTGTAGCCGGAGGACAGCTAGTTTCCGTCCTCATCTGGGTACATAAAACTAGGAGGCTCATGGTTCTCACCCACTTCCATAGACTTACACAGTAAATATGACAGCTTCCGGAGGACGTCCTCCAACCTATCAGCTCTCTTGCCACATGAACTGACATGTTGTCCACCAAATCAAAGGATCAGAGAATGAATGTAGTACAGAGAGAGAGAGAGAGAGAGAGAGAGAGAGAGAGAGAGAGAGAGAGAGAGAGAGAGAGATGAACGGAATATGAATGACAGTCATCCAATACGCTGTAATAGAAATAAAGCCATGAAAAAAAAATATTGTCCTCCCTCATCTTAAAAACGGCACCGGCACCGACCGCCTCAACAGGGTTAGGGCCAGACAGCTATGGTGCTAGTCTACTCAACAGGGTTAGGGCCAGACAGCTATGGTGCTAGTCTACTCAACAGGGTTAGGGCCAGACAGCTATGGTGCTAGTCTACTCAACAGGGTTAGGGCCAGACAGCTATGGTGCTAGTCTACTCAACAGGGTTAGGGCCAGACAGCTATGGTGCTAGTCTACTCAACAGGGTTAGGGCGAGACAGCTATGGTGCTAGTCTACTCAACAGGGTTAGGGCCAGACAGCTATGGTGCTAGTCTACTCAACAGGGTTAGGGCCAGACAGCTATGGTGCTAGTCTACTCAACAGGGTTAGGGCCAGACAGCTATGGTGCTAGTCTACTCAACAGGGTTAGGGTTAGACAGCTATGGTGCTAGTCTACTCAACAGGGTTAGGGCCAGACAGCTATGGTGCTAGTCTACTCAACAGGGTTCGGGCCAGACAGCTATGGTGCTAGTCTACTCAACAGGGTTAGGGCCAGACAGCTATGGTGCTAGTCTACTCAACAGGGTTAGGGCCAGACAGCTATGGTGCTAGTCTACTCAACAGGGTTAGGGTTAGACAGCTATGGTGCTAGTCTACTCAACAGGGTTAGGGCCAGACAGCTATGGTGCTAGTCTACTCAACAGGGCTAGGGCCAGACAGCTATGGTGCTAGTCTACTCAACAGGGTTAGGGTTAGACAGCTATGGTGCTAGTCTACTCAACAGGGTTAGGGCCAGACAGCTATGGTGCTAGTCTACTCAACAGGGTTAGGGCCAGACAGCTATGGTGCTAGTCTACTCAACAGGGTTAGGGCCAGACAGCTATGGTGCTAGTCTACTCAACAGGGTTAGGGCCAGACAGCGATGGTGCTAGTCTACTCAACAGGGTTAGGGTTAGACAGCTATGGTGCTAGTCTACTCAACAGGGTTAGGGTTAGACAGCTATGGTGCTAGTCTACTCAACAGGGTTAGGGTTAGACAGCTATGGTGCTAGTCTACTCAACAGGGTTAGGGTTAGACAGCTATGGTGCTAGTCTACTCAACAGGGTTAGGGTTAGACAGCTATGGTGCTAGTCTACTCAACAGGGCTAGGGCCAGACAGCTATGGTGCTAGTCTACTCAACAGGGTTAGGGCCAGACAGCTATGGTGCTAGTCTACTCAACAGGGCTAGGGCCAGACAGCTATGGTGCTAGTCTACTCAACAGGGTTAGGGCCAGACAGCTATGGTGCTAGTCTACTCAACAGGGTTAGGGCCAGACAGCTATGGTGCTAGTCTACTCAACAGGGTTAGGGCCAGACAGCTATGGTGCTAGTCTACTCAACAGGGTTAGGGTTAGACAGCTATGGTGCTAGTCTACTCAACAGGGTTAGGGCCAGACAGCTATGGTGCTAGTCTACTCAACAGGGCTAGGGCCAGACAGCTATGGTGCTAGTCTACTCAACAGGGTTAGGGTTAGACAGCTATGGTGCTAGTCTACTCAACAGGGTTAGGGTTAGACAGCTATGGTGCTAGTCTACTCAACAGGGTTAGGGCCAGACAGCTATGGTGCTAGTCTACTCAACAGGGTTAGGGCCAGACAGCTATGGTGCTAGTCTACTCAACAGGGCTAGGGCCAGACAGCTATGGTGCTAGTCTACTCAACAGGGTTAGGGCGAGACAGCTATGGTGCTAGTCTACTCAACAGGGTTAGGGCCAGACAGCTATGGTGCTAGTCTACTCAACAGGGTTAGGGCCAGACAGCTATGGTGCTAGTCTACTCAACAGGGTTAGGGCCAGACAGCTATGGTGCTAGTCTACTCAACAGGGTTAGGGCCAGACAGCTATGGTGCTAGTCTACTCAACAGGGTTAGGGCCAGACAGCTATGGTGCTAGTCTACTCAACAGGGTTAGGGCCAGACAGGCTATGGTGCTAGTCTACTCAACAGGGTTAGGGCCAGACAGCTATGGTGCTAGTCTACTCAACAGGGTTAGGGCTAGACAGGCTATGGTGCTAGTCTACTCAACAGGGTTAGGGCCAGACAGCGATGGTGCTAGTCTACTCAACAGGGTTAGGGCCAGACAGCTATGGTGCTAGTCTACTCAACAGGGTTAGGGCCAGACGGCTATGGTGCTAGTCTACTCAACAGGGTTAGGGTTAGACAGCTATGGTGCTAGTCTACTCAACAGGGTTAGGGCCAGACAGCGATGGTGCTAGTCTACTCAACAGGGTTAGGGCCAGACAGCGATGGTGCTAGTCTACTCAACAGGGTTAGGGCCAGACAGCTATGGTGCTAGTCTACTCAACAGGGTTAGGGTTAGACAGCTATGGTGCTAGTCTACTCAACAGGGTTAGGGCCAGACAGCTATGGTGCTAGTCTACTCAACAGGGTTAGGGTTAGACAGCTATGGTGCTAGTCTACTCAACAGGGTTAGGGCCAGACAGCTATGGTGCTAGTCTACTCAACAGGGTTAGGGCCAGACAGCTATGGTGCTAGTCTACTCAACAGGGTTAGGGTTAGACAGCTATGGTGCTAGTCTACTCAACAGGGTTAGGGCCAGACAGCTATGGTGCTAGTCTACTCAACAGGGTTAGGGTTAGACAGCTATGGTGCTAGTCTACTCAACAGGGTTAGGGCCAGACAGCTATGGTGCTAGTCTACTCAACAGGGTTAGGGTTAGACAGCTATGGTGCTAGTCTACTCAACAGGGTTAGGGTTAGACAGCTATGGTGCTAGTCTACTCAACAGGGTTAGGGCCAGACAGCTATGGTGCTAGTCTACTCAACAGGGTTAGGGTTAGACAGCTATGGTGCTAGTCTACTCAACAGGGTTAGGGTTAGACAGCTATGGTGCTAGTCTACTCAACAGGGTTAGGGCCAGACAGCTATGGTGCTAGTCTACTCAACAGGGTTAGGGCCAGACAGCTATGGTGCTAGTCTACTCAACAGGGTTAGGGTTAGACAGCTATGGTGCTAGTCTACTCAACAGGGTTAGGGCCAGACAGCTATGGTGCTAGTCTACTCAACAGGGTTAGGGCCAGACAGCTATGGTGCTAGTCTACTCAACAGGGTTAGGGTTAGACAGCTATGGTGCTAGTCTACTCAACAGGGTTAGGGCCAGACAGCTATGGTGCTAGTCTACTCAACAGGGTTAGGGTTAGACAGCTATGGTGCTAGTCTACTCAACAGGGTTAGGGCCAGACAGCTATGGTGCTAGTCTACTCAACAGGGTTAGGGCCAGACGGCTATGGTGCTAGTCTACTCAACAGGGTTAGGGTTAGACAGCTATGGTGCTAGTCTACTCAACAGGGTTAGGGCCAGACAGCTATGGTGCTAGTCTACTCAACAGGGTTAGGGTTAGACAGCTATGGTGCTAGTCTACTCAACAGGGTTAGGGTTAGACAGCTATGGTGCTAGTCTACTCAACAGGGCTAGGGTTAGACAGCTATGGTGCTAGTCTACTCAACAGGGTTAGGGCCAGACAGCTATGGTGCTAGTCTACTCAACAGGGTTAGGGTTAGACAGCTATGGTGCTAGTCTACTCAACAGGGTTAGGGTTAGACAGCTATGGTGCTAGTCTACTCAACAGGGCTAGGGTTAGACAGCTATGGTGCTAGTCTACTCAACAGGGTTAGGGCCAGACAGCTATGGTGCTAGTCTACTCAACAGGGTTAGGGTTAGACAGCTATGGTGCTAGTCTACTCAACAGGGCTAGGGTTAGACAGCTATGGTGCTAGTCTACTCAACAGGGTTAGGGTTAGACAGATGTCTGACCATGTCTTACTGTCCTGTGTCTCACCCTCCCAGTGGAGGACCAGAAGGAGGTGCCCTCTCCAGTCAACCCTGAGCTGCGACACAAGGAAGTGCGGATGAACTTCTTCAATCAACTGACCTCTGTGTTCAACCCTGACCTCACCATGCTGGCCTCCCCCTCAGGACACACACAGGTAGAAAACCTTCCTGAAACATTTCCCCACCTTTTGAGTTAAAGCCAATCGTGGCCACCCTGTTAGCCGAAAACAGCTTTTTCTACGGGTTTCTTGATATTTACTCTTTCAGGCGGAGAGTGAGCGTGACGACCAGACGACGACGGCGACAGACCAGACCTTCCAGGCCAAAATGAAGAATGCCTTCGTGTCCCAGAACGTGTCCAGTCTCCAGGAGCTGGGCGGGTCAGAGAAGTTGCTGCGTGTCTGCCTCAACCTCCCTTACTTCCTGCGCTATATCAACCGGTTCCAGGACGCCGTCTCAGCCAACTCCTTCTTCATCATGCCCGCCACCGTCGGCGACGCAACCGCAGTCCGCAACGGGTGGGTTTGTGTGTCTGTGACAGATTTCTCCCAAGATTGTGTTGTTGTCACGTCAGAGTTAGGTTCCTAGCACTGGAGTCCTGGACTGGAGTACAACCACAACTGCTCAATGATTTTGCCTCTGTAGCAGCATACTATTGGATGAGTGATTGTTGTTGTGATGGGAACATTTTAATTCGAGTCAATTATCTCTTCTGGTCGCAGTTGCACCGAATTTGTTGATGTAATCACGCTCTTGAGTTGGTGCCTGCGTTGGTCATATAGCTACTGAGGGGAATATTGTGACGTGCACAGTCTCACACTCAGTCTTTTGCCCTGTCATGCTATGTTCTTCATGCATCATCACTATTTTAGGCCTAACTCTGTTTTATTCTCTTCCCGTCAGGTTCCACTCCCTGGTGATAGATGTAACCATGGCCCTGGACACCCTGTCCCTGCCCGTCCTGGAGCCCCTGACCCCTGGGAGACTGCTGGACATGACTGTCCTGGCCCTCAGCTGTCTCTACGCCGGTACGTGATGGGTTCAGTTGTGGGTTCCGTTCCCAGTTTGGCCACGTATAGAAGTGTAGTGTACTGTCCCCTTTAATGGCAGAGTCAAAAGTCGACTTTTCAAGCGGTTAAACAATGTTCTTCTGACTGAGCTTACCCTATGATTTTGTACAATGATTCTAGTCTGTAAATCATTGATTTTAGTGGAAATATGTTTTATTTTTGGCTTCAAGTTTCCCTGTTGCCTCTAATCTTGGGGTTAACTGTAGGTTAACTCCTCCTCCTCTCCTCCAGGTGTGAGTGTTGCCACGTGCATGGCCATCCTGCAGGTTGGCAGCGGCCTGCAGCTCCGCACAGCCTCCACCGGCACCAAAGAGGAGGACTATGAAAATGATGCGGCTACCATCGTACAGAAATGTGTAAGTAACACCGATATTGTACCTGGTCGTTAGGGTGCACCAGTTGTGGATGTAGTACTCTGTATTGTACTGATATGACGCTCTAGTGCTTGTATCGATTTTATCAGGAAAAAATGTATTTATTAATATAGAGAGGAAAATGTTCTCAGTAATCTGATCAGTTAGCGAAAAATGACATCAGTTCACCCCCTTCCAGCTAATCTTTTAGAATCAGAAGGTAACAAAACACATTCTATTAACAGGTACATTTTGGCTGCTTTTGGGTTGCAAAACCTTTGATTGCGCTCTCTCTCTCTTTTTTTTCTCTCTCTCTCTCTCTGTCTCTGTCTCTCTCTGTCTCTCTCTCTGTCTCTCTCTCTCTGTCTCTCTCTCTCTCTCTCTCTCTCTCTCTCTCTCTCTCTCTCTCTCTCTCTCTCTCTCTCTCTCTCTCTCTGTCTCTCTCTGTCTCTCTGTCTCTCTGTCTCTCTGTCTCTCTCTCTCTGTCTCTCTGTCTCTCTGTCTCTCTGTCTCTCTCTCTCTGTCTCTCTCTCTCCTCTCTCTCTCTGTCTCTCTCTCTCTCTCTCTCTCTGTCTCTGTCTGTGTGTTTTCAGCTGGACATCTATGAATTGATCGGCCAGGCCATCAGCAGCTCCCGCAGAGCTGGAGGAGAGGTGACTAGTGGATCAACCCTGTCCTCATCTGTGTAGCTAGATACTGTACCTGCAGTCTGATGGGTGTAGTCCTAACTAGGGTTTCACCAATGTGCCATCCCGAGAATAAATCACTTATCTCCCGGGTAACCCAGTGTTTCATGGCAAAACCGGAAGTGTCATTCTAAAGCATATAAATTCGCTACGTGAACAAAAGTATGTGGACACTCCTTCAAATTAGTGGATTCGGCTATTTCAGCCACACCCCGTTGCTGACAGGTGTATAAAATCGAGCACACGGCCATGCGATCTCCATAGACAAACATCGGCAGTAGAATGGCTCAGTGACTTTCAACGTGGCACCGTCATAGGATGCCACCTTTCCAACACGTCAGTTCATCAAATTTCTGCCCTGCTAGAGCTGCCCCGGTCAACTGTAAGTGCTGTTATTGTGAAGTGGAAACGTCTAAGAGCAACACCGGCTCAGCCGCGAAGTGGTAGGCCACACAAGCTCACAGAACGAGACCGCCGAGTGCTGAAGCGCGTAGCGCGTAAAAAGAGTCTGTTGCAACACTACAAACTGCCTCTGGAAGCAACGTCAGCACAAGAACTGTTCATCGGGAGGGTTTCCATGGCCGAGCAGCCGCACACAAGCCTAAGATCACCATGCACAATGCCAAGCGTCGGCTGGAGTGGTGTAACGTTCGCCGCCATTGGACTCTGGAGCAGTGGAAACGCGTTCTCTGGAGTGATGAATCACGCTTCACTATCTGGCAGTCCTACAGATGAGTCTGGGTTTGGCCGATGCCAGGAGAACGCTACCTGCCCCAATGCATAGTGCCAACTGTAAAGTTTGGTGGAGGAGGAATAATGGTCTGGGGCTGTTTTTCATGGTTTGGACTAGGCCCCTTAGTTCCAGTGAAGGGAAATCTTAATGCAACAACATACAATGACATTCTAGATGGTTCTGTGCTTCCAACTTTGTGGCAACAGTTTGGTTGAAGGCCCTTTCCTGTTTCAGCATGACAATGCCCCCGTGCACAAAGCAAGGTCCATACAGAAATGGTTTGTTGAGATCGGTGTGGAAGAACTTGACTGGCCTGCACAGAGCCCTGACCTCAACCCCATCGAACACCTTTGGGATGAATTGGAAGGCCGACTGCGGCCAGGCCTAATCGCCCGACATCAGTGCCCGACCTCACTAATGCTCTTGTGGCTGAATGGAAGCAAGTCCCCGCAGCAATGTTCCAACATCTAGTGGAAAGCCTTCCCAGAAGAGTGGAGGCTGTTATAGCAGCAAAGGGGGGACCAACTCCATATTAATGCCCATGATTTTGGAATGAGATGTTCAACGAGCAGGTGTCCACATACTTTTGGTCATGTACTGTATGTGGTTGTTTAGGGTAGTTATGATGTGTGGTTGTTTAGGGTAGTTATGATATGTGGTTGTTTAGGGTAGTTATGATATGTGGTTGTTTAGGGTAGTTATGATATGTGGTTGTTTAGGGTAGTTATGATATGTGGTTGTTTAGGGTAGTTATGATATGTGGTTGTTTAGGGTAGTTATGATATGTGGTTGTTTAGGGTAGTTATGATATGTGGTTGTTTAGAGTAGTTATGATATGTGGTTGTTTAGGGTAGTTATGATATGTGGTTGTTTAGGGTAATTATGATACGTGGTTGTTTAGGGTAGTTATGATATGTGGTTGTTTAGGGTAGTTATGATATGTGGTTGTTTAGGGTAGTTATGATATGTGGTTGTTTAGGGTAGTTATGATATGTGGTTGTTTTTAGAGTAGTTAAATGCACTGATTGTAAGTCTCTGAAGAGGAGCGTCTGCTAAACCCTTAAAACATAGTTGTGAAATGTGTCCTCCAGCAATACCAGAACTTCCAGCTGCTGGGAGCGTGGTGTCTGCTGAACAGCTTGTACCTGATCGTCAACCTGACTCCCACAGCCCTGGCTGACAAGGGCAAGGAGAAGGACCCTCTGGCCGCCCTCAGGGTCCGAGACATCGGCTCCCGCACCAAGGACGGCGCCGGGTCCCCTAAACTGGGCCCTGCCAAAGGGTGGGTAGCTACCCGCCGGGGGGCGGGGGGGGGGGCAGGGGGGGTGGGGGGGGGCAGGGGCAGGCTTTCGCAGAGGGGTTAAGACAATCTTCCTGATTCCTTTAGTTCAGATTTGAATACTTCCTCCCCCATAATCAAATCAACATTTGATTCTGGTTTTCTGAGGTTAATATTTATCCAAAAGAGAAACAAACTTCATTTACTTCTCTATTCTCTCCTCTCAGACACCAAGGCTTTGGTGTCCTGTCGGTGATCCTGGCTAACCACGCCATCAAGCTGCTCACCTCCCTGTTCCAAGACCTGCAAGTGGAGGCTCTGCACCGGGTCAGTGCAGTAAGTAACAAACCCAACCACACGCCTCAGTCCTCACACTGCTTTAGGGCCACCCGCCTCAGTCCTCACACTGCTTTAGGGGCACACGCCTCAGTCCTCACACTGCTTTAGGGGCACACGCCTCAGTCCTCACACTGCTTTAGGGGCACACGCCTCAGTCCTCACACTGCTTTAGGGGCACACGCCTCAGTCCCCACACTGCTTTAGGGGCACACGCCTCAGTCCTCACACTGCTTTAGGGGCACACGCCTCAGTCCTCACACTGCTTTAGGGGCACACGCCTCAGTCCTCACACTGCTTTAGGGGCACACGCCTCAGTCCTCACACTGCTTTAGGGGCACACGCCTCAGTCCTCACACTGCTTTAGGGGCACACAAGTGTAAATCTCTAGTACTTTCTATTGAAAACACATCACACTTTTTAGACAAGCTTTTTCTTACGCATATGATAGATTCATCAATTAAATCCAGTTTTCATATTGTGCTAAGTTTATTCCTGTGTGAAAGACCCAGTGAAGCTCCAGTCTCTCTCTCTCTCCCCAGGGTTGGGCCAGTGACGGGCCCCCAGCAGAGCTCAACATCATGGCCCAGAGCACCTCCACCCAGAGGGTTCAGAGACTCCTAGACTCTGTTCCCCTTACCAACCTGCTGTTCAACCTGCTCTCCACCTCATACAAGAAGGTACTTACCAAAACTGTTTTAAAATGATATATACGTTTATTTTATTTTATTGATCGGATCAGAGGAAATAGAGAGGGGTCAAAGGGCAGTCGTCCAGATTCAACAACATAGACTGCAGCATTATTGCCAGACCAACTGTTTTTACTACTGTATGGTCTCAGTTGGTCAAAAATACTTGTAGTAGGCCTGTATTGACTGTTGTTACCCCCCCCCACCCTCTTCCTCCCAGGCCTGTGTCCTGCAGCGCCAGAGGAAAGGCTCTGTCAGCAGTGACGCCAGTGCCTCCACAGACTCCAACACCTATTATGAAGACGACTTCAGCAGCACAGAGGAGGACAGCAGCCAAGGTACTTGTCTCTCTGTCTCTCTCAATTCAATTCAATTTGCTTTATTGGCATGACATAACAATGTACATATTGCCAAAGCATACTTTGGAGATTAAGTGATACATTTACAATATTAACATAATAAAAATAATAATAATCAATATTGTCAACGGGACAACAGTAACAACAATAATCAAGGGTCAAAATAACCATACATTAAACAATAACAATAACAGTGGCATAGAGGACATGTTGGTTGGTTGGTCTGTCAGACACTGTCCCTCATCTTATGGCAGGCAGCAATGTAGCACGCTGCCAACCCACAGCTCTCTGCGTCCTCCCCCAACAGGACAGGCAGCCTATCCTGCCAACCCACAGCTCTCTGCGTCCTCCCCCAACAGGACAGGCAGCCTATTCTCATCACAGAGGTCTTTCAAATTTGAGGAAATGACACTCTAATTGTTTTATATTTTTTAAATGTTGTCAAGAAATGCAGCTCTGTTTCGAGTTCTGCTGTGGTGCAGTGGTTTCACAGCCTTTCCTCTACAGGGAGCCAGGTTTTCCTGTGTCTGCCCTTCTCAATGGCAAGGCTGTGCTCACTGAGCCTGTACTTTGTCAAGGTTTTTCAAAGGTTTTGATCAGTAACCATGGTCAAATAGTTTGCCATGGAGTACTGTCGATTTTGCCCCAGAACCAGCTGGACGAGGGGACTATTTTCTTTGCTCAGCTCTCTCTCTGTCTCTCTCTCTCTCTCTCTCTCTCTCTCTCTCTCTCTCTCTCTCTCTCTCTCTCTCTCTCTCTCTCTCTCTCTCTCTCTCTCTCTCTCTCTCTCTGTCTCTGTCTCTGTCTCTGTCTCTGTCTCTGTCTCTCTCTGTCTCTCTCTCTGTCTCTCTCTCTGTCTCTCTCTCTGTCTCTCTCTCTGTCTCTCTCTCTGTCTCCCTGTCTGTCTCGGTCTCTCTCTCTGTGTCTCTCTCTCTCTCTCTGTGTCTCTCTCTCTCTCTCTGTGTCTCTCTCTCTCTCTCTGTGTCTCTCTCTCTCTCTGTGTCTCTCTCTCTCTGTCTGTCTGTCTCTGTCTGTCTCTCTGTGTCTGTCTGTGTTCCATTATTTCTCTCCTCTCTGCATTACTTCACTTCTCATCTCCTATCACGAGGGCTGTGAGAGCTAGCTTTCTGTCCCTCAGGCCACACCATAGTTCCCACTTCACAGTCTTGGTTCATTTGCTTTATTTATTGCATCACAATAAAGTTCGATTTTGAACTGTGGCAGCACCACCCAAGCGTGTAGTAGAAGCACCCAGAGCAATAGATATACGGAGTTCTGCAAGAGATCTAGAATTTTAATGGGTTTTATGTTGGCATCAAAAGTTCTCGGGCAATTAGGGCTGACCCCAATTAGTCTACTGGTCGATTGTTTGGTCGATAGGCTGTTGCTCGACCGAGATAGTTTTTAGTCGAGCTGTAGCAATTATTAAAAAAAATTATGGACCATGAGACACCTGTCTGATTCGCGCCCGTCTCAGGGAACTAATCCACTGCGGAGGCTAAGACTAATCCACTGCGGAGGCTGAGACTAATCCACTGCGGAGGCTAAGACTAATCCACTGCGGAGGCTAAGACTAATCCACTGCGGAGGCTAAGACTAATCCACTGCGGAGGCTAAGACTAATCCACTGCGGAGGCTAAGACTAATCCACTGCGGAGGCTAAGACTAATCCACTGCGGAGGCTGAGACTAATCCACTGCGGAGGCTGAGACTAATCCACTGCGGAGGCTGAGACTAATCCACTGCGGAGGCTGAGACTAATCCACTGCGGAGGCTAAGACTAATCCACTGCGGAGGCTAAGACTAATCCACTGCGGCGGCTAAGACTAATCCACTGCGGCGGCTAAGACTAACCCACTGCCGAGGCTAAGACTAACCCACTGCCGAGGCTAAGACTAATCCACTGCGGAGGCTGAGACTAATCCACTGCGGAGGCTGAGACTAATCCACTGCGGAGGCTAAGACTAATCCACTGCGGAGGCTAAGACTAATCCACTGCGGCGGCTAAGACTAATCCACTGCGGCGGCTAAGACTAATCCACTGCGGCGGCTAAGACTAATCCACTGCCGAGGCTAAGACTAATCCACTGCCGAGGCTAAGACTAATCCACTGCCGAGGCTAAGACTAATCCACTGCCGAGGCTAAGACTAATCCACTGCCGAGGCTAAGACTAATCCACTGCCGAGGCTAAGACTAATCCACTGCCGAGGCTAAGACTAATCCACTGCCGAGGCTAAGACTAATCCACTGCCGAGGCTAAGACTAATCCACTGCCGAGGCTAAGACTAATCCACTGCCGAGGCTAAGACTAATCCACTGCCGAGGCTAAGACTAATCCACTGCGGCGGCTAAGACTAATCCACTGCCGAGGCTAAGACTAATCCACTGCCGAGGCTAAGACTAATCCACTGCCGAGGCTAAGACTAATCCACTGCCGAGGCTAAGACTAATCCACTGCCGAGGCTAAGACTAATCCACTGCCGAGGCTAAGACTAATCCACTGCGGAGGCCTCGAGGATGGCACAGTCCAAGAAGGGGAGTGTGTCTAAGATGTGTAATGCACGTCTCTCTCACCAATTTGTGCACATTCATTGTTTCATAACTGAATTGTGTGACTTGTTTGCATTTGATTGTTAATGTGTGTCAATTCCCCATTACCTTATCTAAAATGGATTAAATAAAAATACAACATCTATATCAATCAATACCCCATAATGACACAGCAAAAACAGGTTTTTAGAAAATGTAAGCAAATATATTCAAAATAAAAAAAGATACCTTATTTACATAAGTATTCAGACCCTTTTCTATGAGAATCGAAATTTCGCTCCAGTGCATCCTGTTTCCATTGATCATCCTTGAGATGTTTCTACAACTTGATTGGAGTCTACTTGTGGTCAATTCAATTGATTGGACATGATTTGGAAAGGCACACACCTGTCTATATAAAGGTCCCACAGTTGACAGTGGATGTCGAAGCAAAAACCAAGCCATGGGGTCAAAGGAATTGTCCGTAGAGCTCCGAGACAGGATTGTGTCAAGGCACAGATTTGGGGAAGGGTGCCAAAACATTTCTGCTGCATTAAAGCGCCCCAAGAACACAGTGGCCTCCATCATTCTTAAATGGAAGAAGTTTGGAACCACCAAGACTCTTCCTAGAGCGGGCCGCCCGGCCAAACTGAGCAATCGGGGGAGAAGGGCCTTGGTCAGGGAGGTGACTAAGAACCCTATGGTCACTCTGACAGAGCTCCAGAGTTCCTCTGTGGAGATGGGAGAACCTTCCAGAAGGACAACCATCTCTGCAGCACTCCACCAATCAGACCTTTATGGTAGAGCGGCCAGACGGGAGCCACTCCTCAGTAAAAGGCACATGACAGCCCGCTTGGAGTTTGCCAAAAGGCACCTAAAGACTCTCAGACCATGAGAACCAAGATTCTCTGGTCTGATGAAACCAAGATTGAACTCTTTGGCCTGAATGCCAAGCGTCACATCTGGAGGAAACCCTACAGTGAAGCATGGTGGTGGCAGCATCATGCTGTGGGGATGTTTTTCAGTGGCAGGGACTGGGAGTCTAGTCAGGATCGAGGGAAAGATGGACAGAGCAAAGTACAGAGATCCTAGATGAAAACCTGCTCCAGAGCGCTCAGACTCGGGCGAAGGTTAATCTTTCAACAGAATAACAACCCTAAGCTAACAGGCAAGACAACGCAGGAGTGGCTTCGCTATAAGTCTCTGAATGTCCTTGAGTGGCCCAGCCAGAGCCCGGACTTGAACCTGATCGAACATCTCTGGAGAGACCTGAAAATAGCTGTGCAGCGACGCTCCCCATCCAACCTGACAGAGCTTGAGAGGATCTGCAGAGAAGAATGGGAGAGACTCCCCATGTACAGGTGTGCCAAGCTTGTTGCGTCATACCCAAGAAGACTCGAGGCTGTAATCGCTGCCAAAGGTGTTTCAACAAAGGGTAAAGGGTCTTTAATACTTAGGTAAATTTGATATTTCCGTTTTTTTTATTTTAATACATTTGCAAAAATGTCTTATCCTGTTTTTGCTTTGTTGTTATTGGGTATCGTGTGTAGATTGAGAAAACCCCCAATTTAATCAATTTTCGAATAAGGCTGTAACGTAACAAAATGTGGATCTGATAGTATTTCTGATTGGCTTAACGCACCACCACTAATGAGCTGTGGTGCTTCTCAAAGTAATGTTCACCTCAGACAGAAAGCAAACAGTCTGTTTTTACATCCATTGAGAATGACAATAGTTCCTCAATGTGTTTGTAAAATCTTTCCAGCTCTCTCCCTTTCCATAACCACTCAGCGTGAAAGGGAAACATGTCATGCTCTGATCCAGTGGAAACGTCATAAAATAGGCCTCCCAGATTACTACTTATCTCTTGATCAAATAGCCTACAGCTGTGTCTGTCTGGAGCTCACTGGCGCAGGAAACTGAAGGCCCAGAATATTTTATACAATGTTGCAAGTTTGCTAGCATGGGCTGGATCCAAGTTAATAGTTGATACAATGTTTCTTTTTGCAGACAGGCCATGCGTAGCCAATGTGATTAATAGGATATTTATTTTTATCCGGATATTTTCTACCTGCAGGTGGCAATGTTTTTATTTGATAGTCGCGCAGAAGGGAATGTAACATTGCAGATTTAAGTTCTGAATGACAATTTCATGTGTACACCGTCTAAAGACCTGCATCACTATACTGAGAGCTTTGCCATTTCTAAAAGGCTAAATGAGAGAGTGGTTATAGATGCCATAGGATGATGGCAGTGCTTTGGATAGATGGCATGCTAAACCCTGAGACATGACCTTCTATGTAACATCTTGTGTCCTACCCGTCCTATTCCAGATGACGACAGCGAGCCCATTTTGGGCCTGTGGTTCGAGGAGACCATCTCCCCCACTAAAGAAAAGGTGGCCCCCCCACCACCTCCCCCACCCCCGCCCCTGGAGACCTCTCCCAGACTGAAGAGCCCCTCCAAGCAGAACGCTGGAGAGAACGGGAACATCCTGGCCGGACGCAAGGACCCCGAGCTGGTGAGGCATTGTGGTGTTATGTCACACATGGACTTGAAAATTAAACAATATGTAGGTAACGGCTGTGGTCCGATTCTGTACACTTCTTCCAAAGTGTCCGCTGGTAACATTCCTTCATAGTTTTAAAAAGAATGGACTGGTGGAAGGAATATAGTGGAAAATCCCTCCTTGCCACCAATCCAATGCATGAAGGGGAGTGAAAGAGTGCAAACTTCTGGGTGAAGGGTAGATAATTGGAATGCAACCAATGTATTTTGTAATGTAAACTATGCACCTTGCCGGTATCAACCTATATACACTGAGTGTACAAAACATTAGGAACACCTTCCTAATATTGAGTTGCACCCCCCCCCCCTTTGCCCTCAGAACAGCCTCAATTCGTCGGGGCATGGACTACACAAGGTGTCGAAAGCCTTTCACAGGGATGTTGACTCCAATGCGTCCCACAGTTGTGTCAAGTTTGCTGGTATTTTGGGTGGTGGACCATTGTTGATACACACGGGAAACTGTTGAGCGTGAAAAACCCAGCAGGGTTGCAGTTCTCGACACAAACCGGTGCACCTGGCACCTACTACCATACCCCGTTCAAAGGCACTTAAATATTTTGTCTTGCCCATTCACCCTCTGAAAGGCACACACACACAATCCATGTCTCAAGGATAAAAATCCTTCTTTAGTGGCCTCCTGAGTGGCTTTACTTGGCTCATCGCGCTCTAGCGACTCCTTGTGGCGGGTCATGGCGCCTGCAGGCTGACTTCGGTCATCAGTTGAACAGTGTTTCCTCTGACACATTGGTGCGGCTGGCTTCCGGGTTAAGCGGGCGGGTGTTAAGAAGCGCGGTTTGGCGGGTCATGTTTCGGAGGACGCATGACTCGACCTTCGCCTCTCCCGAGCCCGTTGGGAAGTTGCAGCGATGAGAGAAGATCGTAATCACGAAATAGGGGATAAAAAGGGGTGTAAAAAACACAATGATATATACTACCAGTCATTCACCTACTCATTCAAGGGTTTTTCTTTTTACATTGTAGAATAATAGTGAAGACATCAAAACTATGAAATAAGACATATGGAATCATGTAGTAACCAAAAAAGTGTCAAACAAATAAACATTTTTTTTTTTATATTTGAGATTCTTCAAAGTAGCCACCCTTTGACTTGATGACAGCTTTGCACACTCTTGGCATTCTCTCAACCAGCTTCATGAGGTAGTCACCTGGAATGCATTTCAATTAACAGGTGTGCCTTCTTAAAAGTTAATTTGTGGAATTTCTTTCCTCCTTAATGCGTTTGAGCCAATCAGTTTGTGTTTGTATTTGTATTTATTATGGATCCCCATTAGCTGCTGCAAAATTAAGGCAGTTCATACAATTTAAAAAACATTACAATACATTCACAGATTTCACAACACACTGTGTGCCCTCAGGCCCCTATGTTAGTTGCTTCACAGTCCACGCTGTTCCATAAGGTGTTTTTAAAATCTTTTTTTTTTTAATCTAATTTTACTACCTGCATCAGTTACTTGATGTGGAATAGAGTTCCATGTAGTCATGGCTCTATGTAGTACTGTGCGCCTCCCATAGTCTGTTCTGGATTTAGGGACTGTGAAGAGACCTCTGGTGGCATGTCTTGTGGGGTATGCATGGATGTCCGAGCTGTGTGCCAGTAGTTCAAACAGACAGCTCGGTGCACCCAACATGTCAACACCTCTCATAAACACAAGTAGTGATGAAGTCGATCTCTCCTCCACTTTGATCCAGGAGAGATCGACATGCATATTATTAATATTAGCTCTCTGTGTACATCCAAGGGCCAGCCGTGCTGCCCTGTTCTGAGCCAATTGCAATTTTCCTAAGTCCTTTTTTGTGGCACCTGACCACACTACTGAACAGTAGTCTAGGTGTGACAAAACTAGGGCCTGTAGGACCTGCCTTGTTGATAGTGCTGTTAAGAAGGTAGAGCAGCGCTTTATTATGGACATACTTCCCCCCCCATCTTAGCTACTGTTGTATAAATGTTTTCTAATAGTTTACTAAGGGTTGGTAACATGCTATTTGAGCCAGTAAAGGGGGCGTTACTATTTTTAGGTAGCGGAATGACTTTTGCTTCCCTCCAGCCCTTGGGGCACACCCATTCTAGGAGGCTTAAATTGAAAATATGGCAAATAGGAGTGGCTCTATCTTCTTCTATTATCCTCAATAATTTTCCATCCAAGTTGTCAGACCCCGGTGGCTTGTCATTGTTGATAGACAACAATCATTTTTTTCACCTCTTCCACTCTCACTTTTATTGAATTCAAAATTACAGTGCTTGTCTTTCATAATTTGGTCAGATATGCTTGGATGTGTAGTGTCAGCAGTTGTTGCTGGCATGTCATGCCTAAGTTGGAAAAATTACTTGTGTCATGCACAAAGTAGATGTCCTAACCGACTTGCCAAAACTATAGTTTGTTAACAAGAAATTTGTGGAGTGGTTGAAAAACGAGTTTTAATGACTCCAGCCTTTAGTGTATGTAAACATCAGACTTCAACTGTACATTATCAATCATTTCACACATGTTATCCAGATACTGACTGTTAGCACTTGGTGGTCTATAGCAGCTTCCCACCAGAATGGGCTTTAGGTGAGGCAGATGAACATGTAGCCATATTACTTCAAGAGTATTTAACATGAGGTCCTCTCTAATCTTCACAGGAATGTGGTTCTGAATATAAACAGCAACACCTCCACCATTGGCATTTCTAACTTTTCTGTAAATGTTATAACCTTGTATTGCTACCACTGTATCATCAAAGGTATTATCTAAGTGAGTTTCAGAGATAGTCAGAATATGAGTGTCATCTGTTACTAGCAAATTATTGATTTCATGAACCTTGTTTCTTAAGCTACATATGTTAACGTGGGCTATTTTGAGCACCTTTCTTCTGTGATGCTTACTTGTTTTTATTGCTTTACTGGGAAGCTTAGCAGCAGTAGATGTGGTCATGTTCTTTATGTTAGTGCAAGGTGAGCTGCACACAGTGTCCTTCCTCAGGCACACCGGCTCAGTGCTAACAGTATAAATCTGGTTCTTAGGCACATGATTACTGCATACAATAGCTGTAGGATCAGCAGAGGCATTCAGGGCAGTTAGAGGGACATAAATTAGGTTACTTATATTGTCTACCAACGCCCCTGGTGTAATGTACATTTGCTGAAGCATTATGACAACTCTGCATCACAATGGTAGGGATTAGCTGAGCTGGGCTTGGGTCATTGCTAAGTCATTGTCTCAACGCAACCTTATAATGCTGTGAAAGGATCCAGGAACCCAAATGAGTTGTGACAAGGTATACATAAGATAGCCCTATTTGGTAAAAGACCAAGTCCATATTATGGCAAGAACAGCTCAAATAAGCAAAGCGAAACGACAGTCCATCATTACTTTAAGACATGAAGGTCAGTCAATCTGGAAAATTTCAAGAACTTTGAAAGTTTCTTCATGTGCAGTTGCAAAAACTATCAAGCGCTATGATGAAACTGGCTCTCATGAGGACTGCCACAGGAATGGAAGACCCAGAGTTACCTGTGCTGCAGAGGATAAGTTCATTAGAGTTATCAGCCTCAGAAATTGCAGCCCAAATAAGTGCTTCACAGAGTTCAAGTAACAGACACATCTCAACATTAACTGTTCAGAGGAGACTGTGTGAATCAGGCCTTCATGGTTGAATTGCTGTAAAGAAACTACTAAAGGACACCAATAAGAAGAAAAGACTTGCTTGGGCCAAGAAACACAAGCAATGGACATTAGACCGGTGGAAATTTGTCCTTTGGAGATTTTTGGTTCCAACTGCCATGGTTTTGTGAGACGCGGTGTGGGTGAACGGATGATCTCTGCATGTGTATTTCCCACCGTAAAGCATGGAGGAGGAGGTGTTATGGTGTGGGGGTACTTTGCTGGTGACACGGTCTGTGATTTATTTAGAATTCAAGGCAAACTTAACCAGCATGGCTACCACAGCATTCTGCAGCGATACACCATCCCGTCTGGTTTGGGCTTAGTGGGACTATGACCCAACACACCTCCAGGCTGTGCAAGGGCTATTTTACCAAGAAGGAGAGTGATAGAGTGCTGCATCAGATGACCTGGCCTCCACAATCACCCGACCTCAACCCAATTGAGATGGTTTGGGATGAGTCGGAACGCAGAGTGAAGGAAAAGCAGCCAACAAATGCTCAGCATATGTGGGAACTGCTTCAACACTGTTGGAAAAGCATTCCAGGTGAAGCTGGTTGAGAGAATGCCAAGAGTGTGCAAAGCTGTCATCAAGGCAAAAGGTGGCTATTTGAAGAATCTCAAATATAAAATATATTTTGATTTGTTTAACACTTTTTTGGTTACTACATGATTCCATATGTTATTTCATAGTTTTGATGTCTTCACTATTATTCTACAGTGTAGATAGTAAAAATAAAGAAAAACCCTGGAATGAGTAGGTGTGTGTATGTATGTATGTGTGTGTGTGTGTGTGTGTGTGTGTGTGTGTATATATATATATATATATATATATATATATATATATATATATATATATATATATATATATATATATATATATATATATATATATATATATATATATATATATATATATATACTGCTCAATGTAACGCCAAGTCAATAACACTTCTATGAAATCAAACTGTCCAATTAGGAAGCAACACTGATTGACAATACATTTCACACGCTGTTGTGCAAATGGAATAGACAACAGGTGGAAATTATAGGCAATTAGCAAGACACCCCCAATAAAGGACTCTGTTTTGCAGGTGGTGACCACAGACCACTTCTCAGTTCCTATGCTTCCTGGCTGATGTTTTGATCACTTTTGAATGCTGGCGGTGCTTTCACTCTAGTGGTAGCATGAGACGGAGTCTACAACCCACACAAGTGGCTCAGGTAGTGCAGCTCATCCAGGATGACTCAATGCGAGTTGTGGCAAGAAGGTTTGCTGTGTCTGTCAGCGTAGTGTCCAGAGCATGGAGGCGCTACCAGGAGACTCCAAATCCAGACCTCCATGGGTTGATACATTTGATTTCCATTGGTAATTTTTGTGTGATTTTTGTTGTCAGCACATTCAACTATGTAAAGAAAAAAGTATTTAATAAGATTATTTCATTCATTCAGATCTAGGATGTGTTATTTTAATGTTCCCTTAATTTTTTTGAGCAGTGTATATATTATTCTTTAACCTATGCCCTCCCCTTCATCTACACTGATTTGAATCGGATTTAACAAGTGACATCGATAAGGGATCATAGCATTTACCTGGATTCACCTGGTCAGTCTGCCATGTTCTTAATGTTTTGTACACTCAGTGTATTTTGTAAACTATGCACCGTGCCGGTATGGATCACTGATCCATTCTCTGCTGTGCTGTTTCTAATAATAATAATTGTAGTCAATGTTCTTTTGTTCTTCTGTTTTATATGTTACTCACCGGACAGCTTATTAGGTACACCACCCTGTTCACCAAAATGGATCGCACCTACAGACAGTCAGGTGGCCGTGGCTTGCTATATAAAGCAGGCAGACAGGCATCGAGGCATTCAGTTACTGTTCGATTGAATGTTATAATGGGCAAAACTAGTGACCTAAGCGACTTTGAGCGTGGTAAGATCGTCGGTGCCAGGCGCGCCGTATCTAGTATATCAGATATGTCCGCACTCCTCGGCTTTTCACGCACGACCGTGTCTCGGGTTTACCGAGAATAGTGCGACGAACAAAAAAACATCCAATCAGCGGCAGCCCTGAGAGCGGAAAAAGCTAGTTGATGAGAGAGGTCGAAGGAGAATGTCAAGGAGATTTGTGCACGCTAACAGCCGGGCCACAAACAGACAAATAACGGCGATAGCACAACAGTGGTGTGCAGAACGGCATCTCTGAACGCACAACTCGTCTATCCTTGTCACGGATGGGCTGTTGCAGAAGACGACCACACCGGGTTCCACACCTATCGGCTAAAACCAAGAAGAAGCGGCTCCAGTGGGCACTCGATGACCAACACTGGACAACCTGAGGAGTGGAAAAACACAGGCTGGAACATGACAGGGTTCAGTTTACTTGAGTGGCCTGGGGAGTCCCCGGACCTAGAGCATCTTTGGGATCAGATGGAATGGGCTGTTTGCAGCATGAATGTACCGCCGTCCAGTCTTCAGCAACCGCATGATGCCGTGGCGTCAGCATGGACCAACATCCCTTTTGGAATGTTTCCGACACCTTTTTCCAGAATGCCCGAAATAATAATTCATGCTGTTCTGGAGACGAAGGGGTCTGGCCCGGTACCAGATGGGTGTACCTAACGAGGGTATGTTTAACTGATCTATTCCTGCGGCTGCCATGTTTCTGTTGCAGTTCCTGAGCCTGGCCTCCAGCATCCTGAACTTCATCACCACCTCCATGTTGAAGTCCAGGAATAACTTCATCAGGAACTACCTGTCTGTCTCCCTGACAGAACAACACATGGCCACGCTGGCCAGCATCATCAAGGACGTCGACAAAGACGTCAAAGGTTGGTTGGAATAAAAGACGGTGCTTATCATATTTTTATTTTGATTTGCTATTGATATTTATTATTACTAGTAATAGGTCTAATGTCGTCCCCCCCCCCAGGTTCCTCAGATGAAGAGTTTGCCTCTGCTTTGTACCACTTCAACCACACCCTGGTGACGTCAGACCTGCCCTCTCCAGCCCTGCAGGTAGTCTATTAGTCTATTTAATGCTTTAACTTTATATTATTCAATCTCATATTACACTCCATTCCAATTTCTGATAATATCCTGCACTTTTGTTATGCTTAACAATGTGTTTGTGCATGTTACGCAGAATATAGGCTTTAGTTTACAGCACCTTTTTAAGGTAATACGCACCTACCACGTGTCTTAGTAGCTGGTAATACACACCTACCACGTGTCTTAGAAGCTGGTAATACACACCTACCACGTGTCTTAGTAGCTGGTAATACACACCTACCACGTGTCTTAGTAGCTGGTAATACACACCTACCACGTGTCTTAGTAGCTGGTAATACACACCTACCACGTATCTTAGAAGCTGGTAATACACACCTACCACGTGTCTTAGTAGCTGGTAATACACACACCTACCACGTGTCTTAGTAGCTGGTAATACACACCTACCACGTGTCTTAGTAGCTGGTAATACACACCTACCACATGTCTTAGTAGCTGGTAATACACACACCTACCACGTGTCTTAGTAGCTGGTAATACACACCTACCACGTGTCTTAGTAGCTGGTAATACACACCTACCACGTGTCTTAGTTGCTGGTAATACACACACCTACCACGTGTCTTAGTAGCTGGTAATACACACCTACCACGTGTCTTAGTAGCTGGTAATACACACACCTACCACGTGTCTTAGTAGCTGGTAATACACACCTACACATGTCTTAGTAGCTGGTAATAACCACCTACCACGTGTCTTAGTAGCTGGTAATACACACCTACACATGTCTTAGTAGCTGGTAATACACACCTACCACGTGTCTTAGTAGCTGGTAATACACACCTACCACGTGTCTTAGTAGCTGGTAATACACACCTACCACGTGTCTTAGTAGCTGGTAATACACACCTACCACTTGTCTTAGTTGCTGGTAATACACACCTACCACATGTCTTAGTAGCTGGTAATACACACCTACCACGTGTCTTAGTAGCTGGTAATACACACCTACCACGTGTCTTAGTAGCTGGTAATACACACACCTACCACGTGTCTTAGTAGCTGGTAATACACACACCTACCACGTGTCTTAGTAGCTGGTAATACACACACCTACCACGTGTCTTAGTAGCTGGTAATACACACCTACCACGTGTCTTAGTAGCTGGTAATCTGAAGCTAATACCCTGTGAAAGTAACCACCTGTAATCTTTTGAATGGGTTTGATGATTACATCATTAAATTCATGAAAACGTGGTCATTTATGTTACACTACATGACCAAAAGTATGTGGACACCTGCTCGTCGAACATCTCATTCCAAAATCATGGGCATTTATATGGAGTTGGTCCCCCCCTTTGCTGCTATAACAGCCTCCACTCTTCTAGGAAGGCTTTCCACTAGATGTTGGAACATTGCTGCGGGGACTTTAGTGAGTATTAGTGAGGTCGTCACTGATGTTGGGCGATTAGGCCTGGCTCGCAGTCGGCGTTCCAATTCATCCCAAAGGTGTTCGATGGGGTTGAGGTCAGGGCTCTGTGCAGGCCAGTCAAGTTCTTCCACACCCATCTCAACAAACCATTTCTGTATGGACCTCACTTTGTGCACGTGGGCATTGTCATGCTGAAACAGAAAAGGGCCTTCGTCAAACTGTTGCCACAAAGTTGGAAGCACAGAATCGTCTAGAATGTCATTGTATGCTGTAGCGTTAAGATTTCCCTTCACTGGAACTAAGGGGCCTAGCTCAAACCATCAAAACAGCCCCAGACCATTATTCGTACTCCACCAAACGTTATAGTTGGCACTATGCATTCTCCTGGCATCCGCCAAACCCAGATTTGTCCGTCGGATTAATCACTCCCAGAGAACGTGTTTCTACTGCTCCAGAGTCCAGTGGCGTTTCCACTTCACAATAACAGCACTTACAGTTGACCGGGGCAGCTCTAGCAGGGCAGAAATTTGACAAACTGACTTGTTGGAAATGTGGCATCCTATGACGGTGCCACGTTGAAAGACACTGAGCTCTTCAGTACGGGCCATTCTACTGCCAATGTTTGTCTATGGAGATTGCATGGCTGTGTGCTCGAATTTTTTTTTTTATACACCTGTCAGCAATGGGTGTGGCTCAAATAGCCAAATCCACTAATTTGAAGGGGTGGCCCCATACTTTTGTATATACAGTGCATTCGTAAATTATTCAGACCCCTTCCCCTTTTCCACATTTTGATATGTTACAGCCTTATTCTAAAATTGATTAAACTATCTTCAGTCGTGGTCAAAAGTCTGCTGCCTCAATTTTGATGATGGCAATTTGCATATACTCCAGAATGTCATGAAGAGTGATCAGATGAATTGCAATTAATTGCAAAGTCCCTCTTTGCCATGAAAATGAACTTAATCCGGAAAAAACATTTCCACTGCATTTCAGCCCTGCCACAAAAGGACCAGCTGCCATCATGTCAGTGATTCTCTCGTTAACACAGGTGAGAGTGTTGATGAGGACATGGCTGGAGATCACTCTGTCATGCTGATTGAGATAGAATAACAGACTGGAAGCTTTAAAAGGAGGGTGGTGCTTGAAATCATTGTTCTTCCTCTGTTAACCATGTTTACCTGCAAGGAAACACGTGCCGTCATCATTGCTTTGCACAAAAAGGGTTAAAAGGCAAGGATATTGCTGCTAGTAAGATTGCACCTAAATCAACCATTTATCGGATCATCAAGAACTTCAAGGAGAGAGGTTAAATTGTTGTGACAAAGGCGTCAGGGCGCCCAAGAAAGTCCAGCAAGCGCCAGGACCGTCTCCTAAAGTTGATTCAGCTGCGGGATTGGGGCACCACCAGTGCAGAGCTTGCTCCGGATTGGCAGCAGGCAGGTGTGAGTGCATCTGCACGCACAGTGAGGCGAAGAGTTTTGGAGGATGGCCTGGTGTCAAGAAGGGCAGCAATGAAGCCACTTCTCTCCAGGAAAAACATCAGGGACAGACTGATATTCTGCAAAAGGTACAGGGATTGGACTGCTGAGGACTTGGGTAAAGTCATTTTCTCTGATGAATCCCCTTTCCGATTGTTTGTGGCATACGGAAAACACCTTGTCCGGATGAAGACAAGGTGAGCGCTCCCATCTGTCCTGTGTCATGCCAACAGTAAAGCATCCTGAGACCATTCATGAGTGGGTTTGCTTCTCAGCCAAGGGAGTGGGCTCACTCACATTTCTGCCTATGAACACAGCCATGAAAAAAGAATGTTACCAACACATCCTCCGAGAGCAACTGCTCCCAACCATCCAAGAACAGTTTGGTAACGACCAATGCCTTTTCCAGCATGATGGAGCACCTTGCCATAAGGCAAAAGTGATAACTAAGTGGCTCGGAACAAAAACAACATTTTGGGTCCATGGCCAGGAAACTCCCCAGACCTTAATCCCATTGAGAACTTGTGGTCGATCCTCAAGATCGTGGATCTCGTCGGGTGGATGAACAAAAACCCACAAATTCTGACATTTTACATTTACGTCATTTAGCAGACGCTCTTATCCAGAGCCACTTACAAATTGGTGCATTCAACTTATGGTAGCCAGTGGGACAACCACTTTAAAAAAAAAAAAAAAAAATTATGGTGGGGTGGAAGGATTACTTTTATACTATTCCAGGTATTCCTTAAAGAGGTAGGGTTTCAATTGTCTCCGGAAGGTGGTCAGTGACTCTGCTGTCCTGGCGTCGTGGGGGAGCTTGTTCCACCATTGGGGTGCCAGAGCAGCGAATAGCTTTGACTGGGCTGAGCGGGAACTGTGCTTCCGTAGAGGTAGGGGGGCTAGCAGGCCAGAGGTGGATGAACGTAGTGCCCTCGTTTGGGTGTAGGGTCTGATCAGAGCCTGAAGGTAAGGAGGTGCCGTTCCCCTCACAGCTCCGTAGGCAAGCACCATGGTCTTGTAGTAGATGCAAGCCTCAACTGGAAGCCAGTGGCGTGTGTGGAGGAGCGGGGTGACATGAAAGAACTTGGGAAGGTTGAACACCAGACGGGCTACAGTGTTCTGGATAAGTTGTAGGGGTTTAATGGCACAGGCAGGGAGCACAGCCAACAGCGAGTTGCAGTAATCCAGACGGGAGATGACAAGTGCCTGGATTAGGACCTGTGCCCCTTTCTGAGTGAGGTAGGGTCGTACTCTGCGAATGTTGTAGAGCATGAACCTGCAGGATCGGGTCACCGCTTTGATGTTAGCGGAGAACGACAGGGTGTTGTCCAGGGTCACGCCAAGGTTCTTTGCACTCTGGGAAGAGGACACAATGGAGTTGTCAACCGTGATGGCGAGATCATGGAGCGGGCAGTCCTTCCCCGGGAGGAAGAGCAGCTCCGTCTTGCTGAGGTTCAGCTTGAGGTGGTGATCCGACATCCACACTGATATGTCTGCCAGAGATGCGATTCGCCACCTGGTTATCAGAAGGGGGAAAGGAGAAAATGAATTGTGTGTCGTCTGTGTAGCAATGATAGGAGAGACCATGTGAGGATATGACAGAGCCAAGCGACTTGGTGTATAGAGAGAATAGGAGAGGGCCTAGAACTGAGCCCTGGGGGACACCAGTGGTGAGAGCACGTGGTGCGGAGACATATTCTCGCCACGCCACCTGGTAGGAGCGACCTGTCAGGTAGGATGCAATCCAAGAGTGAGCAGCGCCGGAGATGCCCAACTCGGAGAGGGTGGAGAGGAGGATCTGATAGTTCACAGTATCAAAGGCAGCAGATAGGTCTAGAAGGACAAGAGCAGAGGAGAGAGAGTTAGCTTTAGCAGTGTGGCGAGCCTCCGTGACACAGAGAAGAGCAGTCTCAGTTGAATGACCAGTCTTGAAACCTGACTGGTTTGGATCAAGAAGGTCATTCTGAGAGAGATAGCAGGATAGTTGGCTAGAGACGGCACGCTCAAGAGTTTTGGAGAGAAAATAAGTTGTTGACATCGGAGGGATCGAGTGTAGGTTTTTTGTGGAGGGGTGCAACTCTCGCTCTCTTGAAGACGGAAGGGACATGGCCAGCGGTCAAGGATGAGTTGATGAGCGAGATGAGGTAAGGGAGAAGGTCTCTGGAAATGGTCTGGAGAAGAGAGGAGGGGATAGGGTCAAGCGGGCAGGTTGTTGGGCGGCCGGCCGTCAAAAGTCGCAAGATTTCATCTGGAGAGAGCATTGATTATGCAAGAATGGGCTGCCATCAGTCAGAATGTGGCCCAGAAGTTAATTGACAGCATGCCAGGGTGGATTGCAGAGGTCTTGAAAAAGAAGGGTCAACACTGCAAATATTGACTCTTTGCATAAACTTAATGTAATTGTCAATAAAAGCCTTTGACACTCATGGAATGCTTGTAATTATACTTCAGTATACCATAGTAACATCTGACAAAAATATCTCATAACACTGAAGCAGCGAACTTTGTGAAGACCAATACTTGTGTCATTCTCAAAACGTTTGACCACGACTGTACACACGATACCCCATAATGACAAAGCGAAAACAGGTTTTTAGAAATAAAAATCTGAAATCCCTTATTTAAATATTCAGACTCTTTGCTATGAAACTCGAAATTGAGTTCAGGTGCATCTTGTTTCCATTGATCATCCTTGATGTTTCTACAGCTTGATTTTAATCTACCTGTGGTAAATTCAGTTGATTGGACATGATTTTGGAAGGCACACACCTGTTTATATAAGGTCCCACAGTTGACAGTGCATGTCAGAGCAATAACCAAGCCATGAGGTCGAAGGAATTGTCCGTAGATCTCTGAGACAGGATTGTGTCGAGACACAGATCTGGGGAAGGGTACCAAAACAATTCTGCAGCATTGGAGGTCCCCAAGAACACAGTGGCCTCCATCATTCTTAAGTGGAAGAAGTTTGGAACCACCAAGACTCTTTCCTAGAGCTGGCTGCCCAGCCAAACTGAGCAACCGGGGGAGAATGCCAAGCACTATCCCTACGGTGAAGCATGGTGGTGGCATCATCGTGCTGTGGGTACGTTTTTCAGCTGCAGGAACTGGGAGACTAGTCAGGATCGAGGGAAAGATTATCGGAGCAAAGTACAGAGAGATCCTTGATGAAAACCTGCTCCAGAGCGCTCAGGACCTCAGACTGGGGCGAAGGTTCACCTTCCAACAGGACAATTGCCCTAAGCACACAGCCAAGACAATGCAGGAGTGGCTTCGGGACAAGTCTCTGAATGTCCTTGAGTGGCCCAGCCAGAGCCCGGACTTGAACCCGATCGAACATCTCTGGAGAGACCTGAAAATAGCTGTGCAGCCTGACAGAGCTTGAGAGGATCTGCAGAGAAGAATGGGAGAAACACCCTAAATACAAGTGTGCAAAGCTTGTAGCGTCATACCCAAGAAGACTCGAGGCTGTAATCGCTGCCAAAGGTGCTTCAACAAAGTACTGAGTAAAGGGTCTGAATACTTTTTAAATGTGATATTTCGGTTTTGTGTTTTTAATAAATTAACAAAAATGTCTAAACTCAGCAAAAAAAGAAACGTCCTCTCACTGTCAACTGCGTTTATTTTCAGCAAACTTAACGTGTAAATATTTGTGTGAACATAATAAGATTCAACAACTGAGACATAAACTGAACAATTTCCACAGACATGTGACTAACAGAAATTGAATAATGTGTCCCTGAACAAAGGGCGGGTCAAAATGAAAAGTAACAGTCAGTATCAGGTGTGGCCACCAGCTGCATTAAGTACTGCAGTGCATCTCCTCCTCATGGACTGCACCAGATTTGCCAGTTCTTTCTGTGAGATGTTACCCCACTCTTCCACCAAGGCACCTGCAAGTTCCCTGACCTTTCTGTGGGGACTGGCCCTAGCCCTCACCCTCCGATCCAACAGGTCCCAGATGTGCTCAATGGGATTGAGATCCGGGCTCTTCGCTGGCCATTGCAGAACACTGACATTCCTGTCTTGCAGGAAATCATGCACAGAACAAGCAGTATGGCTGGTGGCATTGTCATGCTGGAGGGTCATGTCAGGATGAGCCTGCAGGAAGGGTACCACATGAGGCAGGAGGATGTCTTATAATATAATAATATAATATAATATGCCATTTAGCAGACGCTTTTATCCAAAGCGACTTAGTCATGCGTGCATACATTTTTTTTTGTGTATGGGTGGTCCCGGGGATCGAACCCACTACCTTAGCGTTACAAGCGCCGTGCTCTACCAGCTGAGCTACAGAGGACTTCCCTGTAATGCACAGCGTTGAGATTGCCTGCAATGACAACAAGCTCAGTCCGATGATGCTGTGACACACCGCCCCAGACCATGACGGACCCTCCACATCCAAATCGATCCCGCTCCAGAGTACAGGCCTCGGTGTAACGCTCATTCATTCGACGACAAACTCGAATCCGACCATCACCCCTGGTGAGACAAAACCGTGACCTGTCAGTGAAGAGCACTTTTTGCCAGTCCTGTCTGGTCCAGCGAAGGTGGGGTTGTGCCGATAGGCAACATTGTTGCCGGTGATGTCTGGTGAGGACCTGCCTTACAACAGGCCTACAAGCCCTCAGTCCAGCCTCTCTCAGCCTATTGCGGACAGTCTGAGCACTGATGGAGGGATTGTGCGTTCCTGGTGTAACTCGGGCAGTTGTTGTTGCCATCCTGTACCTGTCCCGCAGGTGTGATGTTCGGATGTACCGATCCTGTGCAGGTGTTGTTACACGTGGTCTGCCGCTGCGAGGACGATCAGCTGTCCGTCCCGTCTCCCTGTAGCGCTGTCTTAGGCGTCTCACAGTACGGACATTGCAATTTATTGCCCTGGCCACATCTGCAGTCCTCATGCCTCCTTGCAGCATGCCTAAGGCACGTTCACGCAGATGAGCAGGGACCCTGGGCATCTTTCTTTTGGTGTTTTTCAGAGTCAGTAGAAAGGCCTCTTTTAGTGTCCTAAGTTTTCATAACTGTGACCTTAATTGCCTACCATCTGTAAGCTGTTAGTGTCTTAACGACCGTTCCACAGGTGCATGTTCATTAATTGTTTATGGTTCATTGAACAAGCATGGGAAACAGTGTTTAAACCCTTTACAATGAAGATCTGTGAAGTTATTTGGATTTTCACAAATTATCTTTGAAAGACAGGGTCCTGAAATAGGGCAGTTTTCTTTTTTTGCTGAGTTTACCTGTTTTTGCTTTGTCATTATGGGGTATTGTGTGTAAAACTAATTAATTAATTTTTGAATAAGGCTGTAACGTAACAAAATGTGGAAAAAGTCAAGGGTTTTGAAGACTTTCCGAATGCACTGTATAGTGTATACCGGTATAAAGTTATATTTGTGTTTGTGGATTAATTTACCAGATGCCTTTTATGACGTTTCTGCCATCGTGAAACGTTTTTGCCCAATGAGCATCAAGAAGCCTAGAAAAATCACAATTTATTTAAAGTGCATTTCTACAATGTCTCAACACTTTTTTTTTTTTTCTTCTATAGACTTGCTATATTTATTTTCTTCCTCTTTCCCAGAACACCCTTTTGCAGCAGTTGGGCGTAGCTCCGTTCTCTGAGGGCCCGTGGCCCCTGTACATCAACCCCCAGTCCCTGTCGGTGCTCTCCAGAGTCCTGCTCATCTGGCAGCACAAGGCCTCTCTGCAGGGAGACCCAGACGTGCCTGAGTCTATGAAGGTCTGGGAGAGGTAAAGCCACAGAATTAAATAAAACGCTTTTGATATTATATTTGATATTATATTCTAGCTGTATTACACTGAGTGTACACAACTGTAGGGACACCTGCTATTTCCATGACACAGCTTTCACCTGGATTCACATGGTCAGTCTATGATCCCTTATTGATGTCACTTGTTAAATCCACTTCAATCAGTGTAGATGAAGGGGAGGAGACAGGTTAAAGAATGATTTTTAAGCCTTGAGACAATTGAGACATGGATTGTGTGTGCGTGCCATGCAGAGGGTGAATGAGCAAGACAAAAATATTTAAGTGCCTTTTGAACGGGGTATGGTAGTAGGTGCCAGGCGTACCGGTGTGAGTCAAGAACTGCAACACTGCTGGGTTTTTCACGCTCAACAGTTTTCCCGTGTGTATCAACAATGATCCACCACCCAAAGGACATCCAGCCAACTTGACACAAACCGTGGGAAGCATTGGAGTCAACATGGGGCCAGCATCCCTGTGGAACGCTTTCGACACCTTCTAGAGTCCATGCCCCGACGAACTGAGGCTCTTCTGAGGGCAAAAGGGGGTGCAGCTAAATGTTGTATGTGTGTATGATGGTAAAGCATCCAGGGCAGCAGCTTCACACGTTTTATACAGATACTAAAAGTGATTTGGTGCTGGAGTCTGGCGCAGTGCTAACAGTCCCACACCAGCCAATGTCTGTCCGCTTCCTACCTGTGCTGCCTGCCTCCTACATCTAACCCAGTGCGGCAGGTAGCTTAATGGTTAAGAGCGTTGTGCCAGTAACCGAAAGGTCGCTGGTTCTAATCCCCGAGCCGAATAGGTGAAAAATCGATGTGCCCTTGAGCAAGGCACTTAACCCTAATTGCTCCTGTAAGTCGCTCTGGATAAGAGCGTCTGCTAAATGACCAATTTATTTTTATTTTATTTATTTAACCCCTGATCTCGTTTCTAACCGGCCTGTCTGGAAAAAAATCTATACAAAATCCTAGGCTGTAATAAAGAACGTGTTCCTTCGAGTTGGATTGTGCTGACTCAAAGGTTTCTTCCCTCTAGGTTTGTGGGCACCTTGAAGAAGCACGCCATCCAGGGCTCTGTCCCCGGTGACGAGGACCTAAACGTGGAGCACCTCCAACTCCTGCTGCTCGTATTCCACAACCTGTCTGAGCGGGGGAGGCGCGCCGTGCTCACCCTGGTCACCCAGGCCATCACGGAGGTATTTAACACTAGACTGTCTTACTGTGCGACGGCCCAGCATCGTCCAGGGTAGGGGAGGGAATGGCCGGCAGGGATGTAGCTCAGTTGGTAGAGCATGGCGTTTGCAACGCCAGGGTTGTGGGTTCAATTCCCACGAGGGGGCCAGTATGATTTAAAAAATAATAATAATAATGAATGCACTTAACTGTAAGTCGCTCTGGATAAGAGCGTCTGCTAAATGACGTAAATGTACTGTGGCTCGGAGCCTCCCATTATCACCTGGCTCCACCGGTGGCGATTTAGACTTGGTCTGGGAACAGTTGTCACTTGGTGGTCGGGAAAGTCTCTCTTCCTTGCGTGATTCAACATGCTAGCTACAACAGCGACTGTGACATCTACTGCATTAGCTAGCTAGCCTTACTACTGTGGTCCTCTGTAGCTCAGCTGGTAGAGCACGGCGCTGCATTAGCTAGCTAGCCTTACTATTGTGGTCCTCTGTAGCTCAGCTGGTAGAGCACGGCGCTTGTAACGCCAGGGTAGTGGGTTCGATCCCCGGGACCACCCATACACACACACACAAAAAAAAAAACATGTATGCGCACATGACTGTAAGTCGCTTTGGATAAAAGCGTCTGCTAAATGGCATAGTATTATTATTATTATTATTATTATTATGTGCGACACTGCAAGCTTTTATTCTATGTCAGGCACTATTTGTCCCTTTGGCGATTTAATAAAGGTCCAACGTCCTGTCCTCTCAGGTGGCGGGTCCCCTACACCAGGAGGCCCAGCTCAGAGTCGTACCCCTCAACCTGTCCCGAATGCTGCTGGTGCTAGACTACCTGCTCCACCATTACTCCAAGGCCCCCATGTACCTCTACCAACAGGTAGGTTGAACGGCCGCTCAGTCCTTTTTTTTGTGTCGGGTTGCAGTTTTTAGAATTGGTAGAAATTGTGTTGTGACCGGGATTGTTTTTTTTTTATTAAACTAATGTTTTGGAGTTTAATTGTCCACCAATATTTTTATTTAATGGCTGCAGTGCATTTTCTGCAGTAGGTCTTTGGGCAGAAGAGGTCCTCCTAACACAGTGACTATCTATCTATTGCTTGCAGGTCCAGTACAATCTACTGACCCCACCGTGGTCAGGCCGGGGTTCAGTCCAGGACGGGTCCAAACGCAGCGCCCTGCCCCTCTACTGCGTCTTTAAAGAGGTGGAGGAGAACTGGTCCAAGCACTGCTCGGCAGGTAGGAGTAAGTCAAGGACTTCCTGTTTTAAAGGGGAATACCGAGCGGCGCAGCGGTCTAAGGCACTACAGACCCCCTGGTTCGATTCCAGGCTGTATCACAATCGGCCGTGATTGGGAGTCCCATAGGGCGGCGCACAATTGGCCCAGCGTCGTCCGGGTTTGGCCGGTGTAGGCCGTCATTGTAAATAAGAATTTGTTCTTAACTGACTTTCCTAGTTAAATGAAGGTAAAAATAAATAAATAAAATACCCCATCTGTAGATCTGGGCGGTATGGACAAAAATCCATATCACGATAAATTGACTGAATTATGATAATGATAAATTGAACAATACATTTATAACATTTTACATTTACATTTTAGTGATTTAGCAGACACTCTTATCCAGAGCGACTTACAGTTAGTGAGTATATAACATATATATAAAAAAAAATGTCATACTGGCCCCCCGTGGGAATCGAACCCACAGCCCTGGCGTTGCAAGCGCCATGCTCTACCAACTGAGCTACAGGAGGGGAACATTAATGTGAACCAGTTACTTTATCTTTGAATGTTGTGGCTATTAATTGTCCAGTTAGCAATAACCCTTATTAGCAGACGTATTATATTCTTCTAGTGAAGGCTACTTATTGTTATTATCAGTCAAAAAAAAAGTCCTCTATATGTTCGGTCGGTATCAGTCATTGTTGGTCTGTCGTCCCAGCTCTACCCGTCTGTATCAGTTCTAACCCTAGAGAAGGATTTACTTTGTCACCTTCAAGATGGTTGTAGACTTGTTTTCATCAATCACAGAATGGTTGAGTAAAGCACGGCATAACTCCTGTATCTGTATTGAGTAAAGCATGGCATAACTCCTGTATCTGTATTGAGTAAAGCATGGCATAACTCCTGTATCTGTATTGAGTAAAGCATGGCATAACTCCTGTATCTGTATTGAGTAAAGCATGGCATAACTCCTGTATCTGTATTGAGTAAAGTATGACATAACTCCTGTATCTGTATTGAGTAAAGCATGACATAACTCCTGTATCTGTATTGAGTAAAGCATGACATAACGCCTGTATCTGTATTGAGTAAAGCATGGCATAACTCCTGTAAAGCATGGCATAACTCCTGTATCTGTATTGAGTAAAGCATGGCATAACTCCTGTATCTGTATTGAGTAAAGCATGGCATAACTCCTGTATCTGTATTGAGTAAAGCATGGCATAACTCCTGTATCTGTATTGAGTAAAGCATGGCATAACTCCTGTATCTGTATTGAGTAAAGTATGACATAACTCCTGTATCTGTATTGAGTAAAGCATGACATAACTCCTGTATCTGTATTGAGTAAAGCATGACATAACGCCTGTATCTGTATTGAGTAAAGCATGGCATAACTCCTGTATCTGGGTGTAACAGAGTTTTTAATGCTTGTTGTTCTTCTTCGTTAGATTCCACGGTAGTGCAGCCCAAATTCTACTGCCTCCTGTCACCTGAAGCATCAGAGGACGACCGAAGCAGACTCGACAGCAAGGTGAAACTCCACGTCAAACCTCCAACTGGGAACCCATTGGGCTACTGTTTAAATCTCTCCTCTTTTAACACCCAGGATGAAAGATATATAGAGACACAGCGTATTAAAAGGCTCATAATAAGACATTAGTAAGGCTCATACGCGCTCATAACAAGTCATGAAGCATTAAACCTGAAGGATATGAGTTAAATGTGTTTTATTTTGGTCCAGGTTTTCCAGAAGCTGTTCAACGGAGCGGTGAAGTATAATGAGCTTTACGCCTGTCTGGTCTCCCTGCTGTCTGCCGGCTCGCAGTTTGATACAGCCAGGAGACAGGAAAACAAACCCATCACACCTATGGTGAGGAAGGAGCGCGCGCACACACACACACACACACACACACACACACGACCGTTAGTGGAACTAACGCTGTTGTTTCCCTGTGTTGCCAATCGGGTGTTACCCCCCCTGGTTCGTCGTTTTTATGAAGGGGAGGCGCCGTCTCCGTCCGGTCTCCAAGCCTCTTGCCCAATCGTGGAATTGGCGCTGGTTCTGGATGCGCCCACGGGCGATCGCTTTGAAACCCTGGAGACGGCGGATCTCAAGATGGCTCTGTTGCCCACGGCCAAGCACGTTATCGACCTCGCCCTCTCGGTTCATCGTGTACTCAGTTTGCCACCGATCTACTCCAAGATTACGAGACGTCCTAATGTCATTACCGTGACGTACAGTAGTCAAGCCGCTGATCTCTTTCCATTCGTTGTCTTCCCGAGAGCAGCTGCGCCTGAACACGTTCTGTCCGGTGTGCGCCCTGTGCATCTACATGGACAGGACGAGGCCGTTCTGGAGGTGTGATCAACTGTTTGTTTGCTTTGCCCAACCCTGCTTTGTCCAAACAACGCCTCTCCCACTGGATAGTGGAGGCTACTGCCAAGGCGTACAGCAGTTTCCCCTGGGTGTCCGGGCGCATTCCACTAGAGGAATTGCTACATCATGGGCACTGTTCAGAGGCATCTCAGTGCTGTGGCTTGTGCTCACACCTTGTGAGGTTCTGTCGTCTGGATGTCACTGCGCCTTCTCTGGAGCATACAGTCTCCGACGCTGGAGTTGAGCAGGATGGATCCGGTACGCTACCACAACAGGCTTCGCAGGAACAGGGCTCCCCCCCCCCCTCTGGCAATTGTGGCGTTTAGCAAGTGTCTCATAGTGAGATGCATATACACTGAGTATATCAAACATTAAGAACACCTTTCTAATATTGAGTTGCACACACCCCTTTTGCCCTCAGAACAGCCTCTGTTCGTCAGGGTATGGACTCTACAAGGTGTCAAGCGTTCCACAGGGATGCTGGCCCATGTTGACTCCAATGCTTCCCCCGGTTGTGTGAATTTGGGTGGTGGACCATTGTTGATACACACGGGAAACTGTTGAGCGTGGAAAACCCAGCAGCGTTGCAGTTCTTAACACAAACCGGTGCGCCTGGCACCTACTACCATACCCCATTCGAAGGCACTTAAATCTTTTGTCTTGCCCATTCACCCTCTGCATGGCACACATTCACAACCCAAGTCTCAATTGTGTCTGTTTCCAGGAGGCGTGCTCCCTGCAGTACTACTTCCTGGTGCTGTGGAGGATCCTGGGGGTCCTGCCGCCCTCTAAGGCCTACGTGGAGCAGCTGAAGGAGGGCCTAGGAGAGCCCAGCGAGAGTGACATCCTCCACACCCTGCGCTGGTCCTCACGACTCAGAGTCACCACATACGTCAACTGGATCAAGGTCTGTGGCCCCAAGTCAGTCAGCTAGCCAGTCCGCTAGTCAGCCAACCAGCCAGTTAGTCAGCTAGCCAGCCAGCCAGTCAGCCAGTCAGCTAGCCAGCCAGCTAGCTAGCCAGCCAGTTAGTCAGCTAGCTAGCCAGCCAGCTAGCCAGCCAGTCAGCTAGCCAGCCAGTCAGCCAGCCAGTCAGCCAACCAGTCAGTCAGCCAGCCAGCCAGTCAGCCAACCAGTCAGTCAGCCAGCTAGCCAGCCAGTCAGCTAGCCAGCCAGCTAGTCAGCCAGTCAGCTAGCCAGCCAGCTAGTCAGCCAGTCAGCTAGTCAGCCAACCAGTCAGTCAGCCAACCAGTCAGTCAGCTAGCCAGCCAGTCAGCTAGCCAGCCAGTCAGCTAGCCAGTCAGTCAGCTAGCCAGTCAGTCAGCTAGCCAGTCAGTCAGCTAGCCAGTCAGCCAGTCAGCTAGTCAGCCAGTCAGCTAGCCAGCCAGCCAGCTAGTCAGCCAGTCAGCTAGCCAGCCAGCTAGTCAGCCAGTCAGCTAGTCAGCCAGTCAGCTAGTCAGCCAGCCAGTCAGCTAGCCAGCCAGTCAGCTAGCCAGTCAGTCAGCTAGCCAGCCAGCCAGCTAGTCAGCCAGTCAGCTAGCCAGCCAGCTAGTCAGCCAGTCAGCTAGTCAGCCAGTCAGCTAGTCAGCCAGCCAGTCAGCTAGCCAGCCAGTCAGCTAGCCAGTCAGTCAGCTAGCCAGCTAGTCAGCCAGTCAGCTAGTCAGTCAGCTAGCCAGCCAGTCAGCTAGTCAGCTAGCCAGCCAGCTAGTCAGCCAGTCAGCTAGCCAGCCAGCTAGTCAGCCAGTCAGCTAGTCAGCCAGTCAGTCAGCTAGCCAGTCAGCCAGCTAGTCAGCCAGCTAGTCAGCCAGTCAGTCAGCTAGCCAGTCAGCCAGCTAGTCAGCCAGTCAGCTAGCCAGCCAGTCAGTCAGCTAGCCAGCCAGCCAGCTAGTCAGCCAGTCAGCTAGCCAGCCAGCTAGTCAGCCAACCAGTCAGTCAGTCAGCTAGCCAGCCAGTCAGCTAGCCAGCCAGTCAGCTAGCCAGCCAGCTAGCCAGCCAGTCAGCTAGTCAGCCAGTCAGCTAGCCAGCCAGTCAGCTAGCCAGCCAGTCAGTCAGCCAGTCAGCTAGCCAGCCAGCCAGCTAGTCAGCCAGTCAGCTAGCCAGCCAGCTAGTCAGCCAGTCAGCTAGCCAGCCAGTCAGCTAGCCAGCCAGCTAGTCAGCCAGTCAGCTAGTCAGCCAACCAGTCAGTCAGCTAGCCAGCCAGTCAGCTAGCCAGTTAGTCAGCCAGCTAGTCAGCCAACCAGCCAGTCAGCTAGCCAGCCAGCTAGCCAGTTAGTCAGCTAGTCAGCCAGTCAGCTAGTCAGCCAACCAGTCAGTCAGTCAGCTAGCCAGCCAGTCAGCTAGCCAGCCAGCTAGCCAGTCAGCCAGCTAGTCAGCCAGTCAGCTAGTCAGCCAGCTAGTCAGCCAGTCAGCTAGCCAGCCAGCTAGTCAGCCAGCCAGTCAGTCAGCCAGCCAGTCAGTCAGCCAGTCAGCCAACCAGTCAGCCAGCCAGCCAGTCAGCCAACTAGTCAGTCAGCCAGCCAGCCAGCCAGTCAGTCAGCTAGCCAGCCAGCTAGTCAGCCAGTCAGCTAGCCAGTCAGTCAGCTAGCCAGCCAGCTAGCCAGCTAGTCAGCCAGTCAGCTAGTCAGCCAACCAGTCAGTCAGCTAGTCAGCCAGTCAGCTAGCCAGCTAGTCAGCCAGTCAGCTAGCCAGTCAGCCAGCCAGTCAGCTAGTCAGCCAACCAGTCAGCCAGTCAGCCAGCCAGCCAACCAGTCAGTCAGCTAGCCAGTCAGTCAGCTAGTCAGCCAACCAGTCAGTCAGCCAGTCAGCTAGCCAGCTAGTCAGCCAGTCAGCTAGTCAGCCAACCAGTCAGTCAGCTAGTCAGCCAGTCAGCCAGTCAGCTAGCCAGTCAGTCAGCCAGCCAGCCAGCCAGCTAGTCAGCCAGTCAGCTAGCCAGCCAACCAGTCAGCTAGCCAGCCAGCCAGTCAGCTAGTCAGCCAGCTAGTCAGCCAGTCAGCTAGCCAGCCAGCCAGCTAGTCAGCCAGTCAGCTAGCCAGCCAGCCAGCTAGTCAGCCAGTCAGCCAGTCAGCTAGCCAGCCAGCTAGTCAGCCAGTCAGCTAGCCAGTCAGTCAGCTAGCCAGCCAGCTAGCCAGCTAGTCAGCCAGTCAGCTAGTCAGCCAACCAGTCAGTCAGCTAGTCAGCCAGTCAGCTAGCCAGCTAGTCAGCCAGTCAGCTAGCCAGTCAGCCAGCCAGTCAGCTAGTCAGCCAACCAGTCAGCCAGCCAGCCAACCAGTCAGTCAGCTAGCCAGTCAGTCAGCCAGTCAGCCAGCCAGCCAACCAGTCAGTCAGCTAGCCAGTCAGTCAGCTAGTCAGCCAACCAGTCAGTCAGCCAGTCAGCTAGCCAGCTAGTCAGCCAGTCAGCTAGTCAGCCAACCAGTCAGTCAGCTAGTCAGCCAGTCAGCCAGTCAGCTAGCCAGTCAGTCAGCCAGTCAGCTAGCCAGCCAACCAGTCAGCTAGCCAGTCAGTCAGCTAGCCAGTCAGTCAGCTAGCCAGCCAGTCAGCTAGTCAGCCAGCTAGTCAGCCAGTCAGCTAGCCAGCCAGCCAGCTAGTCAGCCAGTCAGCTAGCCAGCCAGCCAGCTAGTCAGCCAGTCAGCTAGCCAGCCAGCTAGTCAGCCAGTCAGCTAGCCAGCCAGCTAGTCAGCCAGTCAGCTAGCCAGCCAGTCAGCTAGTCAGCCAGTCAGCTAGTCAGCCAACCAGTCAGTTAGCTAGCCAGCCAGTCAGCTAGCCAGTTAGTCAGCCAGTCAGCTAGTCAGCCAGCTAGTCAGCCAGTCAGCTAGCCAGCCAGCTAGCCAGTCAGCCAGCTAGTCAGCCAGTCAGCTAGCCAGCCAGCTAGTCAGCCAGCCAGTCAGCTAGCCAGCCAGTCAGCCAACCAGTCAGTCAGCCAGCCAGTCAGCCAACCAGTCAGTCAGCCAGCCAGCCAGTCAGTCAGCTAGCCAGTCAGTCAGCTAGCCAGCCAGCTAGTCAGCCAGTCAGCTAGCCAGTCAGTCAGCTAGCCAGCCAGCTAGTCAGCCAGTCAGCTAGTCAGCCAACCAGTCAGTCAGCTAGTCAGCCAGTCAGCTAGCCAGCTAGTCAGCCAGTCAGCTAGTCAGCCAGTCAGCTAGCCAGTCAGCCAGCCAGTCAGCTAGTCAGCCAACCAGTCAGCCAGCCAGCCAGCCAACCAGTCAGTCAGCTAGCCAGTCAGTCAGCTAGTCAGCCAACCAGCCAGCCAGCTAGTCAGCCAGTCAGCTAGCCAGTCAGCCAGCCAGCCAGCTAGTCAGCCAGTCAGCTAGCCAGCCAACCAGTCAGTCAGCTAGTCAGACAGTCAGCTAGCCAGCCAACCAGTCAGTCAGCTAGTCAGCCAGTCAGCTATCCAGCCAGCTAGTCAAACAGCCAGTCAGCCAGTCAGCTAGTCAGCTAGCCAGTCAGCTAGCCAGTCAGCCAGTCAGCCAGTCAGCTAGTCAGCCAGTCAGCCAACCAGTTAGTCAGCTAGCCAGCCAGCTAGTCAATCAGCCAGCCAGCCAATCGGTCAGCCAGTCATTCCCCTCAGACAAGCTACTGTCTTGTTTTTTCTTCAATATCTTAACAGCTGTTGTCTTCATATGTAATTGATAAAAGTATAGGTAGCTATTCATGTTTTGTAACTATATTTGGTATGATTTCAACAATGTTGATTCCATCTAAGCCCTTGTGGATTGATAAACCACCTGTTGGATTAAACTGGAATGAAAAATTATGACTGTTAAAAAGTTGTTTCTGCTTTTTCAATTCTTCTGTTTTCTCTCCTCAATCTCAGGAGCACCTGGTGACTCAGGGAATGAAGGAAGACCAAGCTACGTCTCTGATCGAGGCGGCTTCCTCCAAGTGCAGCACTGTCAAGTATGACGTGGAGCTGGCTGAAGATTACATCGCTAGACAGGTGGGTGTGAGAGACGGTGTGTGCAGTGCATGTTTGAACATACTGTATATGAACTGTTGATGGGTTTGTTTGTGAGATGTCTTTTAAATATCCATTTCAATGCTCAGTACAGTTACGCCATCATATTATTTTCAGATTTGCTACAAATGATTTGATAATCTTAATATTGATTCCAGTTCATAGCCAGCCCTAATGTGTATGTCTATGTGTAACCTTCCTCTCTTCTATAGATCTCAGCGTTCTCCTGTGTGGACCACAGCTCCATCCTGGCCTTGCACCAGGTCCCCTCCCTACAGGCCATCTATACTCTGGACGCGGTCATCTCCAAGGTCCAGGTGTCCTTGGACGAACACTTCTCCAAGGTGGCCGCAGAGACTGACCCTCACAAGTCCTCAGAGATCACCAAGAACCTGCTGCCTGCTACGCTGCAGCTCATAGACGTGTACACAGCCTTCACCAGGTGAGAACAATCCACTATCCTCTCTCTAAAGCTTGACTCAGACTTTGTTCTCTAGTGGGGCAGAAAAACTCAGGCTACAAATAATCGGCTCAATTGGTACGAGCTTGGGACAAGCAACACAAGTCGTGGGTTCAATTCACACACACGCAAAAAATAAATAAAAAGGATGTTCTTTCCATCCTGAAAATGTCTTGTTTTTGTATTTGGGCAAAGATGACTGACTGTTCTGTGTGTCCCAGGTCCTATCTTCTCATGAACCTACCAGAGGAAGGAGAGAACAAGCTGTCAGAGGCTAAACTCCAGGGTTACGCCGCAGTGCTGTCCATAGGCTCCATGCGCTGCAAAGCCAACCTGCTCGGTACGTACTACTGGGCTTATGGTTTGGGCTCATTCTAGTCAGCAATACCTAGTTAATGTCTTCTGTTTCCAAACTGAGAAGGGTCCCTTCTCTTCCTTCAGGTCAGAGTGTGATGCAGAACCTGCCCTCGGCCGTCCAGACACTGTGTGACACCTGGAACAATATCCACACCAACGAGTTTCCTAACATCGGCTCATGGGTATGTACCCTCCCTGTGTTCTGTATGTACCCCCCCCAGTGTTCTGTATGTACCCCCCAGTGTTCTGTATGACCCCCCCCCAGTGTTCTGTATGACCCCCCCCCAGTGTTCTGTATGTACCCCCCGGTGTTCTGTATGTACCCCCCGGTGTTCTGTATGTACCCCCCGGTGTTCTGTATGTAGCCCCCGGTGTTCTGTATGTACCCCCCGTTGTTCTGTATGTACCCCCCCAGTGTTCTGTATGTACCCCCCCCGGTGTTCTGTATGTACCCCCCCCGGTGTTCTGTATGTACCCCCCCGGTGTTCTGTATGTACCCCCCGTGTTCTGTATGTACCCCCCCGGTGTTGTGTGTACCCCCCCGGTGTTCTGTATGTACCCCCCAGTGTTCTGTATGTACCCCCCGGTGTTCTGTATGTACCCCCCGTGTTCTGTATGTGCCCCCCGGTGTTCTGTATGTACCCCCCGGTGTTCTGTATGTACCCCCCCCGGTGTTCTGTATGTACCCCCCGTGTTCTGTATGTACCCCCCGTGTTCTGTAGGTACCCCCCGGTGTTCTGTATGTACCCCCCGTGTTCTGTATGTACCCCCCCGGTGTTCTGTATGTACCCCCCGTGTTCTGTATGTACCCCCCAGTTTTCTGTATGTACCCCCCCTCCCCGGTGTTCTGTATGTACCCCCCCTCCCCGGTGTTCTGTATGTACCCCCCCAGTGTTCTGTATGTACCCCCCCAGTGTTCTGTATGTACCCCCCCGGTGTTCTGTATGTACCCCCCCGGTGTTCTGTATGTACCCCCCGGTGTTCTGTGTGTACCCCCCCGCGGTGTTCTGTATGTACCCCCCCGGTGTTCTGTATGTACCCCCCCGGTGTTCTGTATGTACCCCCCCAGTGTTCTGTATGTACCCCCCGGTGTTCTGTATGTACCCCCCCAGTGTTCTGTATGTAGCCCCCCGGTGTTCTGTATGTACCCCCCCAGTGTTCTGTATGTACCCCCCGGTGTTCTGTATGTACCCCCCCAGTGTTCTGTATGTACCCCCCAGTGTTCTGTATGTACCCCCCGGTGTTCTATATGTACCCCCCCGTGTTCTATATGTACCCCCCGGTGTTCTATATGTACCCCCCGGTGTTCTGTATGTACCCCCCTCAGTGTTCTGTATACCCCCCAGTGTTCTGTATGTACCCCCCGGTGTTCTCTATGTACCCCCCTCAGTGTTCTGTGTACCCCCCAGTGTTCTGTGTGTACCCCCCAGTGTTCTGTGTACCCCCCAGTGTTCTGTGTGTACCCCCCAGTGTTCTGTGTGTACCCCCCAGTGTTCTGTGTGTACCCCCCAGTGTTCTGTGTGTACCCCCCAGTGTTCTGTGTGTACCCCCCAGTGTTCTGTGTGTACCCCCCAGTGTTCTGTGTGTACCCCCCAGTGTTCTGTGTGTACCCCCCAGTGTTCTGTGTGTACCCCCCAGTGTTCTGTGTGTACCCCCCAGTGTTCTGTGTGTACCCCCCAGTGTTCTGTATGAACCCCCTCAGTGTTCTGTGTACCCCCCAGTGTTCTGTGTGTACCCCCCGGTGTTCTGTGTGTACCCCCCGGTGTTTTGTGTGTACCCCCCGGTGTTCTGTGTGTACCCCCTGGTGTTCTGTATGTACCCCCCGTGTTCTGTATGTACCCCCCGGTGTTCTGTATGTACCCCCCGTGTTCTGTATGTACCCCCCAGTTTTCTGTATGTACCCCCCCCTCCCCGGTGTTCTGTATGTACCCCCCCGTGTTCTGTATGTACCCCCCACGGTGTTCTGTATGTGCCCCCCCGGTGTTCTGTGTGTACCCCCCCGGTGTTCTGTATGTACCCCCCCAGTGTTCTGTATGTACCCCCCGGTGTTCTGTATGTACCCCCCAGTGTTCTGTATGTACCCCCCCGGTGTTCTGTATGTACCCCCCGTGTTCTGTATGTACCCCCCAGTGTTCTGTATGTACCCCCCCGGTGTTCTGTATGTACCCCCCCGGTGTTCTGTACGTACCCCCCGTGTTCTGTATGTACCCCCCCCTCCCCGGTGTTCTGTATGTACCCCCCCCTCCCCGGTGTTCTGTATGTACCCCCCCTCCCCGGTGTTCTGTATGTACCCCCCCAGTGTTCTGTATGTACCCCCCCAGTGTTCTGTATGTACCCCCCCGGTGTTCTGTATGTACCCCCCGGTGTTCTGTGTGTACCCCCCCGCGGTGTTCTGTATGTACCCCCCCGGTGTTCTGTATGTACCCCCCCGGTGTTCTGTATGTACCCCCCCAGTGTTCTGTATGTACCCCCCCAGTGTTCTGTATGTACCCCCCGGTGTTCTGTATGTACCCCCCCAGTGTTCTGTATGTAGCCCCCGGTGTTCTGTATGTACCCCCCCAGTGTTCTGTATGTACCCCCCGGTGTTCTGTATGTACCCCCCCAGTGTTCTGTATGTACCCCCCCGGTGTTCTGTATGTACCCCCCCAGTGTTCTGTATGTACCCCCCCAGTGTTCTATATGTACCCCCCCCGTGTTCTATATGTACCCCCCGGTGTTCTATATGTACCCCCCCGGTGTTCTGTATGTACCCCCCCGGTGTTCTGTATGTACCCCCCTCAGTGTTCTGTATACCCCCCGGTGTTCTGTATGTACCCCCCGGTGTTCTGTATGTACCCCCCTCAGTGTTCTGTGTACCCCCCAGTGTTCTGTGTGTACCCCCCAGTGTTCTGTGTGTACCCCCCAGTGTTCTGTGTGTACCCCCCAGTGTTCTGTGTGTACCCCCCAGTGTTCTGTATGAACCCCCCCAGTGTTCTGTATGTACCCCCCAGTGTTCTGTATGTACCCCCCTGTGTTCTGTGTGTACCCCCCAGTGTTCTGTGTGTACCCCCCAGTGTTCTGTGTGTACCCCCCCAGTGTTCTGTATGTACCCCCCTGTGTTCTGCGTGTACCCCCCAGTGTTCTGTGTGTACCCCCCAGTGTTCTGTGTGTACCCCCCAGTGTTCTGTATGTAACCCCCAGTGTTCTGTATGAACCCCCCTGTGTTCTGTGTGTACCCCCCAGTGTTCTGTATGTACCCCCCAGTGTTCTGTATGTACCCCCCTGTGTTCTGTATGTACCCCCCTGTGTTCTGTATGTACCCCCCAGTGTTCTGTGTGTACCCCCCAGTGTTCTGTGTGTACCCCCCCGTGTTCTGTATGTACCCCCCAGTGTTCTGTGTGTACCCCCCAGTGTTCTGTGTGTACCCCCCAGTGTTCTGTGTGTACCCCCCAGTGTTCTGTATGTACCCCCCAGTGTTCTGTGTACCCCCCAGTGTTCTGTGTGTACCCCCCAGTGTTCTGTATGTACCCCCCCAGTGTTCTGTGTGTACCCCCCAGTGTTCTGTATGTACCCCCCAGTGTTCTGTGTGTACCCCCCAGTGTTCTGTGTGTACCCCCCAGTGTTCTGTGTGTACCCCCCAGTGTTCTGTGTGTACCCCCCAGTGTTCTGTATGAACCCCCTCAGTGTTCTGTGTACCCCCCAGTGTTCTGTGTGTACCCCCCAGTGTTCTGTGTGTACCCCCCAGTGTTCTGTATGAACCCCCTCAGTGTTCTGTGTACCCCCCAGTGTTCTGTATGAACCCCCCAGTGTTCTGTGTGTACCCCCCAGTGTTCTGTGTGTACCCCCCAGTGTTCTGTATGAACCCCCCAGTGTTCTGTATGTACCCCCCAGTGTTCTGTATGTACCCCCCAGTGTTCTGTATGTACCCCCCAGTGTTCTGTATGTACCCCCCCAGTGTTCTGTGTGTACCCCCCGGTGTTCTGTGTGTACCCCCCCAGTGTTCTGTGTGTACCCCCCCAGTGTTCTGTGTACCCCCCCAGTGTTCTGTGTGTACCCCCCAGTGTTCTGTATGAACCCCCCAGTGTTCTGTATGTACCCCCCAGTGTTCTGTATGTACCCCCCCAGTGTTCTGTGTGTACCCCCCAGTGTTCTGTGTGTACCCCCCAGTGTTCTGTATGTACCCCCCCAGTGTTCTGTGTGTACCCCCCAGTGTTCTGTGTGTACCCCCCAGTGTTCTGTATGTACCCCCCAGTGTTCTGTGTGTACCCCCCAGTGTTCTGTATGTACCCCCCCGTGTTCTGTATGTACCCCCCCCAGTGTTCTGTATGTACCCCCCAGTGTTCTGTATGTACCCCCCAGTGTTCTGTATGTACCCCCCCGCGGTGTTCTGTATGTACCCCCCCAGTGTTCTGTATGTACCCCCCCAGTGTTCTGTATGTACCCCCCCAGTGTTCTGTATGTAACCCCCAGTGTTCTGTATGTACCCCCCCCAGTGTTCTGTATGTACCCCCCCTGTGTTCTGTATGTACCCCCCCCAGTGTTCTGTATGTACCCCCCCAGTGTTCTGTATGTACCCCCCCCAGTGTTCTGTATGTACCCCCCCTGTGTTCTGTATGTACCCCCCCTGTGTTCTGTATGTACCCCCCAGTGTTCTGTATGTACCCCCCCTGTGTTCTGTATGTACCCCCCCAGTGTTCTGTATGTACCCCCCTGTGTTCTGTATGTACCCCCCTGTGTTCTGTGTGTACCCCCCTGTGTACATGTGTAACAGAGGTGGTTCGGAGATGGAACCACCCTCTGAAAACCTGAAGACTTGATCAAAGAGTGTGGTTCCTGATCAAACCCCCCTGTCTGTCTGTGCACTTACGAATAGTGAGGCTGTGTTGCAAATTGCACCCTAATCGTTATATAGTGCACTACTTTTGACCAAAGTAGTGCGCCATGTAAGGAATAGAGTGCAATTTGGGATACAGCATATCTGTCTGACTTGTCTATTGTGTTTTGTGTTCCCCCTCAGCATAATGACTGACTCATTGATTAAATTACATGATTGATTGATTTATTGATTGATTGATTTCTCTAACCTTTCCTTTGGTACCCCCAGTGGTTCCATGTCGTTGATGTATTCCAGAGCTAGCATACCTGATTCAACTTCGTTAATTCATCATCAAACCCAGGATTAGATTAATCAGGCGTGCCAGGTCAGGGCTACAACAAAACTGTGAAACGTCTGGGTTCGCAGTGGAGACGTTTGAGAATAATGACGTGTCCGACTAACTTGTCTGTCTCTTCTCTCAGCGGAATGCGTTTGCCAACGACACCATCCCGTCGGAGAGCTACATCAGTGCCATCCAAGCAGCTCATCTGAGCACGCTCAGTAACCAGTCCCTGGCCCTGGCCTCCTCTCTCAAACACATCCTGCTCTCTCTGGTACGCCTCACCGGAGACCTCATAGTGTAAGTTACTCTCCGAGCAATTAGAATTTTGTGCAATACCGGAAATTAGGCTATTGTAGACAATGCTGGTAGTATTTGAAGTGGTTGAGTGATGTGGTTCTCTCTGACCCCCCCCCATCCAGGACTGAGGAGTTGAACCTCTCCTCCTAGTGAGCAACACTAACTCTCTTCTCCCCACCACCCCCACCCCCACCCCCCCTCCAGGACTGAGGAGTTGAACGCTCCCCAGGTGGTGCGTTCCCTGCTCCCCCTCCTCTTGGAGAGCAGCACGGAGAGCGTGGCTGAGATCTGCTCTACCTCCCTGGAGCGTATCCTGGGCCCCGCTGATTCCGAAACCTTCCTGGCCCGCGTCTACCAGAGACTGGTCACGGGATGCTACAACATCATCGCCAACCACTCCGACCCCAACAGGTGAGACTTTGAACTTTGACCCGAGCTTTTGGAACGATTGCTTTACATCAACGATCCCCCTAATGAACACGACAGGGCTTGAGCATTTTGGCTTAGAAGAATGGTTACATGTACCCACAACAGAGTTACAAAGTTGGTTGAGATCTATTAAAAGTGATTCACGCCCCAGTAATGGTTGAATGTGTCTCTGTTTGTCTCAGTGGACTGGATGAGTCGGTGTTGGAGGACTGTCTACAGTACCTGGAGAGGCAGCTGGAGAGCAGCCAAGTATGCAAGGCCATGGAAGAGTTCTTCTCCTTCAGGTGCGTCAGTGGGTTAGAGCGTGGCGCTACCAACACCGAGGTCGTGGGTTCAATTCCCACAGGGGATGATGAATGTGTTCTCCACCACGCAATAACAGAATAAGCCATGTTGCAGTCAACGGTCTTAGCATTCTCTCTTGTTTTGTCTCTCAGCGGAGAACTGGTCCAGATCATGATGGCTACAGCCAATGAAAACCTTTCTGCTAAATTCTGCAACCGGGTGCTAAGATTCTTCACCAAACTCTTCCAGCTCAGTAAGTTTACCATCACTCCTCTGTTTCCAAATCCTAAAGGCATCCCAGGCCAATGTGTTGTCCATATTGAACAACCAGAGACTTGAGTGTTCATCCTAATCTTGATTTTAAACCCTTTTGACTCAAATCTCTCCAAGTTCCTTCCGTGAGCATTTCAGTTCTACCATCTCTTTTCATATCCTTAAACCTCTCCTTTGCTTATTCCAAACCCAGCGGAGAAGAGTCCCAACCCCAGCCTGCTGTGTCTGTGTGGTTCCCTGGCCCAGCTGGCGTGTGTGGAGCCGTCCCGGCTGCAGGCGTGGCTCACCCGCATGACGGCCACGCCACCCAAGGACTCGGAGCACCTGGAGAACAGGGCACTGCTACAGGTGTGTGTGTCATCACAAAAAACATTTCTCCAGACTAGTCGACATTTAAACTGTATTATGTTTGTACCCCTATAAGGGGGTTTACTTTCCTCGTGGATTATCGTGCATACTTTAAAGCCATTGTTCACACTGCACTTAGCCCCGGGCTAAGGGAGCTGTTAGCCTGAGGCCAAGGGAGCTGTTAGCCCCGGGCTAAGGGAGCTGTTAGCCCCGGGCTAAGGGAGCTGTTAGCCCCGGGCTAAGGGAACTGTTAGCCCCGGGCTAAGGGAGCTGTTAGCCCCGGGCTAAGGGAGCTGTTAGCCCCGGGCTAAGGGAGCTGTTAGCCCCGGGCTAAGGGAGCTGTTAGCCCCGGGCTAAGGGAGCTGTTAGCCCCGGGCTAAGGGAGCTGTTAGCCCCGGGCTAAGGGAGCTGTTAGCCCCGGGCTAAGGGAGCTGTTAGCCCCGGGCTAAGGGAGCTGTTAGCCCCGGGCTAAGGGAGCTGTTAGCCCCGGGCTAAGGGAGCTGTTAGCCCCGGGCTAAGGGAGCTGTTAGCCCCGGGCTAAGGGAGCTGTTAGCCCCGGGCTAAGGGAGCTGTTAGCCCCGGGCTAAGGGAGCTGTTAGCCCCGGGCTAAGGGAGCTGTTAGCCCCGGGCTAAGGGAGCTGTTAGCCCCGGGCTAAGGGAGCTGTTAGCCCCGGGCTAAGGGAGCTGTTAGCCTGAGGCCATGGGATTATTCACACTTGCACATTTTAAAGTGGGTCCAGGGGCTAGCTGGCCCTGCTCTGGAGCAGGGGTTTGAGTAGTGGGATGCTATTTATCATGTGCTATATTATACTGTATATGCTGTGGTCCTCTGTAGCTCAATTACATTTACATTTTAGTCATTAATCCAGAGCGATTTACAATTTCCCTCATTAAAATGCAAATACATTTATAACATTTCTGACATGCGTTTTCCTGGATTTTTTTGTTGTTATTCTGTCTCTCGCTGTTCAAATAAACCTACCATTAAAATTATAGACTGACCATGTCTTTGTCAGTGGGCAAACGTACAAAAACAGCAGGGGATCAAATACTTTTTCCCCCTCACTGTAAGCATGATCAGAGGGGGAGACAAAGAACCATTGGCTGGTGTTAATGATATCCTAAATGAAATGATAAAATATACAGATCACAAATTCCAATTGGTATACTTCAACATCATCCTCAGCTCTGACATTTTCCCCAATATTTGGAACCAGTCTATATCAACGAATTGGCGAGGGCACTAGAACAGTCTGCAGCACCCGGCCTCACCCTACTAGAATCTGAAGTCAAATGTCTACTGTTTGCTGATGGTTGGGGACAGAAGCACCAGACCAAGGAGGGCCTACAGCAGCACCTAGACCGTCTGCACAGATTCTGTCAGACCTGGGCCCTGCCAGTACATTTCAGTAAGACAAAAATAATGGTGTTCCAAAAAAGGTCCAGTTGCCCTAGAGCACACAAAAAACTATACATACTTCGGCCTAAACATCAGCGCCACGGGTAACTTCCACAAAGCTGTGAACGATCTGAGAGACGAGGCAAGGAAGGGCCTTCTACGCCATCAAAAGGAACATAAAATTCGACATACCAATTATAGGATCTGGCTAAAAAATACTTGAATCAGTTATAGAACCCATTGTGAGGTCTGGGGTCCGCTCACCAACCAAGAATTTACAAAATGGGACAAACGCCAAATTAGCACAAACTTTTTGGGGCTAGCCAGAAGAGTGAAAGTTGGTTTCAGTTAGCCCTGCCTGTGTGAACACGGGCTAAGCTAGCCCAAGGCCAGTCCAGTCTTAACTTGGGGCTAAAGGGTAGCGCAGTGTGAAAAGGCCTTAAGTGGATTATCGTCAATAACTAACACCTATCGACCAAACCGATTTTGGTTGGTCAGAACTAACCGTTTTAGATGTTCTCCAGGTGCTCACCACGCACATCGTCAGGGACAACAGCCAGGTGGGTGAGGGTGTGTGCACCGTCCTGCTCTCCTCCCTCATCCCCATGGCAACAGATATGCTGGCCAATGGGGACGGAGCGGGCTTCCCGGAACTCATGGGGATCATGGCGACCCTGGCCAGCGCCGGTCAGGGGGCGGGGCATCTGCAGCTGCACCGTGCCGCCATCGACTGGCTGACCAGATGGTAAGCGATTCGTAACGATAATATCATTTTAAGTTGTTTTTTTTTGCTTCACGATGTGTGGAATTGTGACGGGAATGCTATTGGTAAACTAAATAGATATGTATGATGGTAATTGATGTGTAAATACACAGTTTGATTCAGTAGCATTATAATGATTCTTTTTTTTTTTCTGCAGTAAAAAGTACCTGATCCAGAAGGACGTTGTGGAGAAAGTGTCCCAGGGCAAAGTAAGTAATCATTTATTCAAATAAGAAAGAAAAGGTTTTATATTCTGAATTCACTGAACTGCCCCGTCACCCCAGTTAAACAACCTCTCTCACTCGTATGTTTTCCCCCGTCAGCATGGCAGTATGCTGGAGGGCTGCTGTCACATCATCTCCTACCTGGCTGACGTGATGAACGCCCTGAGACAGGGCAGTGGTCAGGGCTCCTCTGTGCTGCTGGTGGATGGAGAGGAGAAGGCTGTGGAGGTGGACTCGGACTGGGTGGACGAGCTGGCTGTGGAGGACGACGACTCGCAGGCTGAGGACTCTGTAAGGAACCCTGTGGGGTCCACACCAGACACCATCTTCACACCAGCTGTCCAGGGGGTTGGGATCAATTCAGTTTCAAATCCCAGTCAATTTAGGAAGTACACTGAAATTCCAATTCTCTTCGAGGCTTTTCAATTAGGGCATTTTTCGAATTTGGAATTGACCTCAACCCTGCAGCTGTTTCACACTATTAGAAATACTGGGATTTTACAGGAGACATTTTTTTCCCACACCATGGCTCTACCGCAATTCGTCTTTCTGTGATTCATCGCATTCTACAGTATCTCCTTGCCTCTTCCTCCACCGTATTGGGGGAGAAGGTACAAGGTCCTTCCCCTCTGGCCTTTTTCTCCAATGTGTTTTGGGAAGGAGAGAGAATGCGAGCAATCAGGGGAAAGATTAATTGAGGGGAAAAAGCCCATATTTGTGTTCAGTAGGAAGAAAGTGCTTTGAAACTGAAAGAATCTGGATCTCAAGTAGGTAGGTGGGAATTCAGGAAATAACGAAAGTCTAACTAACTTGTGTCTCTTTGCCGTGCCGTAGGATGAAGACTCCCAGTGCAATAAGCTGTGTACCTTCACCATCACCCAGAAGGAGTTCATGAACCAGCATTGGTAAAAGAAGCCCTCTCTGTGTGATCTAGCCATTCCTTCACAGTATTCCACTTCCACCTAGTCGTAGAGATGGAAATAGGACACACTTCCTGTCTTTGGTCATTGATCACTTCTGTGACAGGCTTACATTAGGTCACACCCAGTTGACTATTTTAAAAAATGGTGGAAGACTTCAATGGCTCCGTCCAAAGCGGCCTGGTAAAACAGGCTTTGTGGAAAGCGCGTGGCGTGTCCTCCATCCATCTCTATGGACCCCAGTGCATACTCTGTCACACACAATACTACACTGAACAGAAATATAAATGCAACATGTAAAAGATCCCATACATTTTCCAAACGCTTACACAAAGCTTATTTCTCTCAAATGTTGTGCACAAATTTGTTTACATCCCTGTTGTAAACCACAGATGGCTCAAGTTTTGAGGGAGCATGTAATTGGCATGCTGACTGCAGGAATGTCCACCCGAGCTGCTGCCAGAGAATTGAATGTTCATTTCTCTACCATAAACTGCCTCAACGTCGTTTTAGAGAATTTGGCAGTACGTCCAACCGGCCTCAACTGCAGGCCACGTGTAACCACGCCATCCCAGGACGTCCACATCCGGCTACTTCACCTGCGGGATCCTCTGGGGGGGGGGTGGGGGGGAGGCTGAGGAGGATTTCTGTCTGTAATAAAGCCCTTTTGTGGGGGAAAAAACGTATTCTGATTGGCTGGGCCAGCTCCCCAGTGGGTGGGCCTGGGTGTCAAGTGGGTGGGCCTATGCCCTCCCAGGCCCACCCATGGCTGCACCCCTGCCCAGTCATGTGAAATCTGTAGATTAGGACCTAATGAATTTATTTCAATTGACTGATTTCCTTTATATGAAATGTAACTCAGTAAAAAAATTGAAATTGCTGCATGTTGCATTTATATATATATATATTTGACTTAATGTCTTGCCCTCCCTCCCTCCTCCACCACCCTCCCTCCTCCTCTACCCTCCCTCCCTCCTCCTCCACCACCCTCCATCCCTCCTCCTCCACCACCCTCCCTCCTCCACCACCCTCCATCCCTCCTCCTCCACCACCCTCCCTCCTCCACCACCCTCCCTCCACCTCCCTCCCTCCTCATCTACCTCTCTCCCTCTTCCACCTCCCTACTCCTCCACCACCCTCCCTCCTCCTCCACCTCTCTCCCTCCTACTCCTCCACCACCCTCCCTCCTCCTCCACCCTCTCCTCCACCTCTCTCCCTCCTCCTCTACCTCCCTCCCTCCACCTCCCTCCCTCCTCCTCCACCACCCTCCCTCCTCCTCTACCTCCCTCCCTCACCTCCCTACTCCTCCACCACCCTACTCCTCCACCACCCTCCCTCCTCCTCTACCACCCTCCCCTCCTCCCCCCCCCCCCCCCCCCCCCCCCCCTCTCCCTCTCTAGGTACCACTGTCACACCTGTAAAATGGTGGATGGGGTAGGTGTGTGCACAGTGTGCGCCAAGGTCTGCCACAAAGACCATGAGATCTCCTATGCCAAATACGGCTCTTTCTTCTGTGACTGCGGGGCCAAGGAGGACGGTACCTGTCAGGTGAGACCGAATACCTCAGGTCACCATGGGAAGAGAAACACTGCGGTAACTTTGACTTGCAATCTCACTTATACCACCCATCGATTATCATCATAATTCATCACCCAGCTAGTTTGGGTTCTATCTATTAAAGCACCCAAATATATGAGTTAGAAGTTAAGTAATCCATCCATGATATCTGTTTTTGTGTTAATCAAGTGGTAAAACTTAAGTTGTTAAATGTTATTTTTTGCTCATAATTAACTGGCTGACATCATTCAACTTAAAAAATATTTAAAAGCAAGTAATTCATATAGACAGAGTTGATATTTCTATTGATCCTAATAACGTGCATGCCCTGTCTCTGTTTCCTGTCATGTTAGCGTAGATATGTGTGTTGCTCGGCTCTGTCTCTCTGTCTCTCTGTCTCTCTCTCTCTCTGTCTCTCTCTCTCTCTGTCTCTCTCTCTCTGTCTCTCTGTCTCTCTCTGTCTCTCTGTCTCTCTGTCTCTCTGTCTCTCTGTCTCTCTGTCTCTCTCTCTCTCTCTCTCTCTCTCTCTCTCTCTCTCTGTCTCTGTCTCTGTCTCTGTCTCTCTCTCTCTCTCTCTCCGTCTCTCTCTGTCTCTCTCTCTTTCTCTCTCTGTCTCTCTCTCTCTCTCTCTGTCTCTCTCTCTCTCTCTCTGTCTCTCTGTCTCGCTGTCTCTCTGTGTTTGGACACTGTTCTATCCTCCTAACTTGCCCCTGTGTCTGTCATCCTCCAAACTGTTCTATCCTCCTAACTTGCCCCTGTGTCTGTCATCCTCCACAGGCCCTGGTGAAGCGCAGCCTCAGCAGTGGGATCGGCTCCACCGTGAAGGAGTCGTCGGCCTTCCAGAGTGAACTGAGGATGCCTGACAGTGCCATCCGCCATCAGAGCTCCCTGGGCCCCAGCGACAAGGGCAAGGTAAGGATGCAGGGTTGGATGGTGTCTGTTTTCACAGAGATCTGCAGTGCGTCGTAACTCCTTTCAGAATAAAAAAACCCCCCAACAACAGACAATAGGCTAAAATCTCTAGAGGTGACGGGGACTGTACAGGGGACTATACACGTAATATAAAAAAAAAAAAAAAACATTGCTGACGTCACAGGTGACCATCTGTGAGGGCAAGCCTGGCGACGAGGACCGGCCCAAGAAGAGCAACGTCTGTAAGAACATCGAGGGATGCCAGGAGGAGCTTCTGGCGCAAGTGGTGAGGACTGAAGCCGAACGTCTGCACTCTGAGATCAAAGATGCAAATGTCAGTTATTTGTGTACTAAGCTTTCAGTCAAAACAGACCTACCGGTACATCACTTCTGTGTATAGAAATGTGTATCAGGTGGGTCTGAGTGCCAAAGATACACATAGACCCCCCCCCCCCCCCCCGCAGTATATCTGTGATAGCTGTTTCCAATACATGCTAAATTACGCTGTCTGGTCGCTTGACATAAGATGTGATGTAAGATCAACATGTTGTTACGTAATGTGTATGACGATATATATATATATATATATATATGACTGTCTGCTGATGTTGAGTTGACTTCCTTCTCTCTCTCCAGTCTGGCTCGTCCACGGCGGAGGTGGTTCTGGAGATGCTGGTCTTCCTGATGGATGCCATCCAGACCAACTTCCAGCAGGCCTCCGCTGTAGGCAGCAGCAGCCGAGCCCAGCAGGCCCTCAATGAGTTACACACACTGGACAAGAGTGTTGAGATGACTGACCAACTCATGGTAGGACTTTATTCATAACCTTAACCCTAACCCTGACCAACTCATTACATTTACATTTTACATTTTAGTCCTTTAGCAGACGCTCTTGTCCAGAGCGACTTACAGGAGCAATTAGGGTTAAGTGCCTTGCTCAAGGGCACATCGGCAGATTTTTCACCTAGTCGGCTCGGGGATTAGAACCAGCGACCTTTCGGTTACTGGCACAACGCTCTTAACCACTAAGCTACCTGCCGCCCAACTCATGGTAGGACTTTATTCACAACCTCCGTCCGCTGTGGAAGACCCCGAGAGACATGCGATGTGGACTCATGCACGCTTCCTGACTAACATGTTCCTCCCCTATCCCCAGGTGCCCACCCTTGGTTCCCAGGAGGGAGCGTTTGAGAACGTGCGTATGAACTACAGTGGAGACCAGGGTCAGACCATCAGACAGCTCATCAGTGCCCACGTGCTGCGTCGGGTCGCCATGTGTGTGTTGTCTTCGCCCCAGGGCCGTCGCCAGCACCTCGCCGTCAGCCACGAGAAGGGCAAGGTGGGCACTGGCACCGCACACAAGGACACGCAGAGACACACACTCATTCGTGGCGGTTCATGCTGGTTTCTTTGTGCCGGTTGCTGCTCTAAATTGTAGTCATAAGTTCAAGTTTCATCTTGTTGTCATTTTGAGTGATTTTTTTGCAGGGTTCGTATGGTCATGGAAGTGCTGGAAAAGTCATGTAATTAAAAAATTGTGTTTTCCAGGCCTGGAAAAATTGTGGGAAATTATCAAATAATCTAAACTAATTTCATATTTTCTGGTAATGTACTTTATATAGGCACAGTTTTGAAATATTTTATAAATGAAATTAAAATCAACGTATCAGCCTGGATGGGAATGACACTTTAGCGCGTCTGTTTGGGAGCTTCACCTGCATGGTGGGAGACGAGACAGTGGGCCGTTGCTCAAGGAGAGAGAGACAGTGGGCCGTTGCTCAAGGAGAGAGAGACAGTGGGCCGTTGCTCAAGGAGAGAGAGACAGTGGGCCGTTGCTCAAGGAGAGAGAGACAGTGGGCCGTTGCTCAAGGAGAGAGAGACAGTGGGCCGTTGCTCAAGGAGAGAGAGACAGTGGGCCGTTGCTCAAGGAGAGAGAGACAGTGGGCCGTTGCTCAAGGAGAGAGAGACAGTGGGCCGTTGCTCAAGGAGAGAGAGACAGTGGGCCGTTGCTCAAGGAGAGAGAGACAGTGGGCCGTTGCTCAAGGAGAGAGAGACAGTGGGCCGTTGCTCAAGGAGAGAGAGACAGTGGGCCGTTGCTCAAGGAGAGAGAGACAGTGGGCCGTTGCTCAAGGAGAGAGAGACAGTGGGCCGTTGCTCAAGGAGAGAGAGACAGTGGGCCGTTGCTCAAGGAGAGAGAGACAGTGGGCCGTTGCTCAAGGAGAGAGAGACAGTGGGCCGTTGCTCAAGGAGAGAGAGACAGTGGGCCGTTGCTCAAGGAGAGAGAGACAGTGGGCCGTTGCTCAAGGAGAGAGAGACAGTGGGCCGTTGCTCAAGGAGAGAGAGACAGTGGGCCGTTGCTCAAGGAGAGCGAGACAGTGGGCCGTTGCTCAAGGAGAGAGAGACAGTGGGCCGTTGCTCAAGGAGAGAGAGACAGTGGGCCGTTGCTCAAGGAGAGAGAGACAGTGGGCCGTTGCTCAAGTTTTGTAGATACTTCCAGTTGATTTGGGCATCCAATTTATAGGACATTGCAACTCAATAGATGCTAGTCAGCCTGCAAAGTAAACCTTTCTAAGGTAGCTAAGATAAATATGACTAAACTAGAAAAGGTACATTTCCTTAAGAACATTTGTGGGCTTGCTTCAGCTGAATAAAAGGATTTGTAGTCTACTATAGCCATTTGATCTTTGATATATTGAATGAGCAAATTATTTCAAAAGACATAAAACATATTTGGTTGTAATGTTGCACTGTTTTACATCAAGGGTGGTCAAACATCCTCCCGGAGAGCTAATGGGTGGTCAACCATCCTCCAGGAGAGCTAATGGGTGGTCAACCATCCTCCAGGAGAGCTAATGGGTGGTCAACCATCCTCCAGGAGAGCTAATGGGTGGTCAACCATCCTCCAGGAGAGCTAATGGGTGGTCAACCATCCTCCAGGAGAGCTAATGGGTGGTCAACCATCCTCCAGGAGAGCTAATGGGTGGTCAACCATCCTCCAGGAGAGCTAATGGGTGGTCAACCATCCTCCAGGAGAGCTAATGGGTGGTCAACCATCCTCCAGGAGAGCTAATGGGTGGTCAACCATCCTCCAGGAGAGCTAATGGGTGGTCAACCCATCCTCCAGGAGAGCTGATGGGTGGTCAACCATCCTCCAGGAGAGCTAATGGGTGGTCAACCATCCTCCAGGAGAGCTAATGGGTGGTCAACCATCCTCCAGGAGAGCTAATGGGTGGTCAACCATCCTCCAGGAGAGCTAATGGGTGGTCAACCATCCTCCAGGAGAGCTAATGGGTGGTCAACCATCCTCCAGGAGAGCTAATGGGTGGTCAACCATCCTCCAGGAGAGCTAATGGGTGGTCAACCAGCCTCCAGGAGAGCTAATGGGTGTGCAGGCTTTTATTCCCCTCAAACAAACCACATTTTAGAAATGAGCTGCTCAACCGGACCTATATAAACTGGCTCTGATGTTTGAGCAGGGCTTGATCAAAAGCCTGCACACCCAGCAGCTCTCCATTTGGTTTTAAAGTAATGGAAAAGTCATGAAATTCCATCTGTCAAAATGTGTGTGAACCTTGTTTTAGTTGCTATCCAACCTTGGTTTCATTCAAACTGAAAATTAGGTACCCCTTCTGTCTGGTGCTGACCCAGTGTTATTTAACCCTCTCCTCTCCTCTCCTCTCCTCTCCTGTCCTCTCCTCTCCTGTCCTCTCCTCTCCTGTCTCCTCTCCTGTCCCCTCTCCTGTCCTCTCCTCTCCTGTCCCCCTCCTCTCCTGTCCTCTCCTCTCCTGTCCCCTCTCCTCTCCTGTCCCCTCTCCTCTCCTGTCCCCCTCCTCCCCTGTCCCCCTCCTCTCCTGTCCTCTCCTGTCCTCTCCTCTCCTGTCCCCCTCCTCTCCTGTCCCTCTCCTCTCCTGTCCCCCTCCTCTCCTGTCCTCTCCTCTCCTGTCCCCTCTCCTCTCCTGTCCCCCTCCTCCCCTGTCCCCCTCCTCTCCTGTCCTCTCCTCTCCTGTCCCCCTCCTCTCCTGTCCTCTCCTGTCCTCTCCTGTCCCCCTCCTCTCCTGTCCTCTCCTGTCCTCTCCTGTCCCCCTCCTCTCCTGTCCTCTCCTGTCCTCTCCTGTCCCCCTCCTCTCCTGTCCTCTCCTGTCCTCTCCTGTCCCCCCCTGTCCCCCTCCTTTCCTGTCCCCCTCCTCTCCTGTCCCCCTCCTCCCCTGTCCCCCTCCTCTCCTCTCCTGTCCCCCTCCTCTCCTGTCCCCCTCCTGTCCTCTCCTCTCCTGTCCCCCTCCTCTCCTCTCCTGTCCCCCTCCTCTCCTGTCCCCCTCCTGTCCTCTCCTCTCCTGTCCCCCCTCCTCTCCTGTCCCCCTCCTCTCCTGTCCTCTCCTCTCCTGTCCTCTCCTCTCCTGTCCCCCTCCTCTCCTGTCCTCTCCTGTCCCCCTCCTCTCCTGTCCTCTCCTCTCCTGTCCCCCTCCTCTCCTGTCCTCTCCTCTCCTGTCCCCCTCCTCCCCTGTCCTCTCCTGTCCCCCTCCTCTCCTGTCCCCCTCCTCTCCTGTCCCCCTCCTCCCCTGTCCTCCCCTCTCCTGTCCTCTCCTGTCCCCCTCCTCCCCTGTCCCCCTCCTCTCCTGTCCTCCCCTGTCCCCCTCCTCTCCTGTCCTCTCCTGTCCCCCTCCTCCCCTGTCCCCCTCCTCTCCTGTCCTCTCCTGTCCTCTCCTCTCCTGTCCCCCTCCTCCCCTGTCCCCCTCCTCTCCTGTCCTCTCCTGTCCTCTCCTCTCCCCCTCCTCCCCTGTCCCCCTCCTCTCCTGTCCTCTCCTGTCCTCTCCTCTCCTGTCCCCCCTCCTCTCCTGTCCCCCTCCTCCCCTGTCCTCCCCTCTCCTGTCCTCTCCTCTCCTGTCCCCCTCCTCTCCTGTCCTCTCCTGTCCCCCTCCTCCCCTGTCCTCCCCTCTCCTGTCCTCTCCTGTCCCCCTCCTCTCCTGTCCTCTCCTGTCCCCCTCCTCCCCTGTCCCCCTCCTCTCCTGTCCTCTCCTGTCCCCCTCCTCTCCTGTCCTCTCTTGTCCCCCTCCTCTCCTGTCCTCTCTTGTCCTCTCCTCTCCTGTCCCCCTCCTCCCCTGTCCCCCCTCCTCCCCTCGTCTCCAGATCACCGTCCTGCAGCTGTCGGCTCTCCTAAAGCAGGCTGACTCCAGTAAGAGGAAGTTAACCCTGACTCGTCTGGCCTCGGCCCCCGTCCCCTTCACCGTGCTCAGCCTCACTGGGAACCCCTGCAACGAAGACTACCTGGCTGTCTGTGGACTCAAGGTTAGTCAGACTCCTGCCACGTAGACATTGGAGGCTATGTCTACGATTCCTCACATCCTGGGGCTTCTTGCCTCCCTCTCAACCATATTGGAGCAGAGGGTTCAAGGTCCCTCCCCCTTTTGACCTTCTTCTTCTCCAATGCGTTTTGAGAAGGAGGTGAGGAGAGGATGCATGGAATTGAGAAAGAACCCCTGTCTATAAATGTAGGGCATATCTAGCTACGTATATTATGTTTTTCTTTATTTGGAGGCCGGGCTAGCAGGTGAATGTGGAACCCCAAGTACTAACCTCCCTCCTCTCTCTCTCTCTCTCAGGACTGCCACGTTCTGACTTTCAGCAGTACAGGCTCCGTATCAGACCACCTGGTGCTGCACTCTCAGCTGGCTACTGGCAACTTCATTATCAAGGCTATCTGGCTGCCTGGCTCCCAGACTGAGCTGGCCATCATCACTGCTGACTTCGTCAAGGCACGACATCGGCTCACTTACACTTTAGGTTTAATAGATGGGTGATGTTTCACGTCTAGATGATACTTTCAGATAGTTTTCCTTTCTTAAAGGTTAAAGTGATATTCCTCTTTTTAAACCTCATTTAATCTAAAGGTTTGAGTAAAAAAATCAGGTGTACAGATTTAGATTTTCCATACGTCTTTTCCAACTTGGTTAGACTTAGATTTTCTCCCTTCAGATCTATGACCTGTCAGTGGACGCTCTGAGCCCCGTGTACTACTTCCTACTGCCGAGCTCCAAGATCCGAGACGCCACCTTCCTGTTCAGCGAGGAAGGGAAGAGCATCATCGTCATCATGTCCTCTGCTGGCTACATGTACACACAGGTCATGGACGAGTCGTCCAGCGCCCAGCATGGACCCTTCTATGTTACCTCAGTACTGGAGATCAACCACCAGGACCTCAAGGTAGATGTTAGCCCCCGTCCTGACTCCAGACCACACGCGACCCTGGCAACAGGTGCCCTATCGTAGCCTCCCTCCCCCTCTGCCGCTCTACCATTGTATCTCTCTCTCTCTCTCTCTTTCGATGTCTCTCTCTCTCGCACTCTCTCTCTCTCTCGCTCTCTCTCTCGCTCTGTCTCTCGCTCTGTCTCTCGCTCTGTCTCTCTGTCTCTCTCTCTCGCTCTCTCTCTCTCGCTGTCTCTGTCTCTCTCTCTCTCTCGCTCTCTATCTCTCTCTCTCTCGCTCTGTCTCTCTCTCTCTCTCTCTCTCTCTCTCGCTCTCTCTCTCTGTCTGTCTCGCGCGCTCTCTCTCTCTCTCTCTGTCTCTCTGTATCTCTCTCTCTGTCTGTCTCTCTCGCTCTCGCTCTCTCTCGCTCTCGCTCTCTCTCTCTCTCTCTCGCTCTGTCTCTCTCTCTCTCGCTCTCTTTCTCTCTCGCTCTCTCTCTCTCTCTCGCTCCGTCTCTCTCTCTCGCTCTGTCTCTCTCTCGCTCTGTCTCTCTCTCGCTCTGTCTCTCTCTCTCTCGCTCTCTCTCTCTCGCTCTCTCTCGCTCTCGCTCTGTCTCTCTCGCTCTCTCTCTCTGTCTCTGTCTCTCTCTCTCGCTCTCTCTCTGCCATCTATCTATCTGTTCTCTCTGTTCTGACTGCTCTCTCTGTCATTCCAGGACAGTAACGGTCAGGTTGCTGGAGGCGGTGTATCTGTGTACTACAGCCACGTTCTCCAGATGCTGTTCTTCAGCTACAGCCAGGGAAAGTCGTTTGCTGCCACCGTCAGCCGCAGCACCACCGACGTACAGAAACTCTTCACCATCAACGTCAAAGGGTAAGGACGGCCTGTCACCTAACAGTTGTGGAGGGCTCTGACAAATGTCTTAGGTAGTGAAAACTACATTTGAAAGTAGACATCTAAATATTTGACATAGTATGATCCATTAGAAAAATATGAGAGGGGAAGGCAACTTCTGTAAAAACAACCTTCAAAGTTTATGGAAAAATGCAACCATAGATTGAAAACAATTGAGTTGAAAACAGTTTTGATATATCTGATAACGTTCTCCCTCCCTCCCTCCCTCCCTCCAGCTCTAATGGTAGTAGTAAGACGTCTCCAGCTCTGTGCCAGTGGTCTGAGGTGATGAACCACCCAGGCTTGGTGTGCTGCGTCCAGCAGACTACTGGCATTCCTCTGGTCATCATGGTCAAACCTGACACCTTCCTCATCCAGGAGATCAAGACCCTGCCCGCTAAGGCTAAGGTATAGCACACGCTAAATACATGCAAAACACATGCTAAAGACATGCTAAACACGCACTAAACACACGCTAAAGACATGCTAAATACATGCTAAACACACACTAAACACACGCTAAAGACATGCTACATACACACTAAACACACGCTAAAGACATGCTAAATACATGCTAAACACACACTAAACACACACTAAAGACATGCTAAAGACATGCTAAACACGCACTAAACACATGCTAAATACATGCTAAACACACACTAAACACACACTAAAGACATGCTAAACACGCACTAAACACATGCTAAAGACATGCTAAATACACACTAAACTCACACTAAAGACATGCTAAAGACATGCTAAACACACACTAAAGACATGCTAAAGACATGCTAAACACGCACTAAACACATGCTAAATACATGCTAAACACACACTAAAGACATGCTAAAGACATGCTAAACACACACTAAACACATGCTAAAGACATGCTAAACACACACTAAAGACATGCTAAACACGCACTAAACACACGCTAAAGACATGCTAAATACATGCTAAACACACGCTAAAGACATGCTTAACACAGACACTGGTCATCATGGTCAAACCTCACACCTTCCTTATCCAGGAGATCCTGCCTGCTAAGGCTAAGGTATAGTAAACACACGCTAAAGACATGCTAAACACACGCTAAAGACATGCTAAACACACGCTAAAGACATGCTAAACACACGCTAAACACATGCTAAACACGCACTAAACACATGCTAAACACGCACTAAACACACACTAAAGACATGCTAAATACATGCTAAACACACACTAAACACACGCTAAAGACATGCTAAACACACGCTAAAGACATGCTAAACACGCACTAAACACACACTAAAGACATGCTAAACACACACTAAACACACGCTAAAGACATGCTAAATACACACTAAACACACACTAAAGACATGCTAAATACATGCTAAACACACACTAAAGACAATCAATCAAATTTTATTTATAAAGCCCTTTTTACATCAGGAGATGTCACAAAGTGCTATACAGAAACCCAGCCTAAAACCCCAAACAGCAAGCAATGCAGATGTAGAAGCCCACTAAAGACATGCTAAACACACGCTAAAGACACGCTAAACACACGCTAAAGACACCGAGGGGAGGAACTCCAATGCATTTTGAGGAGGCGTTGAGTAGAAAGGTGGAAATCCTAATTGAGGAAGAGGCACACCCCCTTCTAAAGCCCTTTCCTCTCCTCCCTTCAGATCCAGGACATGGTATCCATCCGCCACACAGCGTCTAACGAGCAGCAGCGTACCACCATGATCCTGCTGTGTGAGGATGGCTCTCTGAGGATCTACATGGCCAACGTAGACAACACCTCCTACTGGCTCCAGCCCTCCCTGCAGCCCAGCTCGGCCATCTCCATCATGAAGCCTGTCAGGAAACGCAAGGCCGCTGCTGCCAGTGAGTTAAACTTAACACCCCAGTCAGAGCAGTCACCAGTCTGTCCGTCGGATGCCCCTCTGTCCGCTCAAATTTGTACTATGCTTGGGAATCCAAAACGCTCTCGTTTCACTTCACTCATTCAGTTTTGGATTCCCAGGCTACCAGGTACTATCCTCAAAATGCTTTAGGCAGCTGGATCAAGCACACACATTTTACGTTTGAATATGATCAAACTTTCAACTTATTTAATTGATTTTCTCGTGAATGAATTGTCTGATCCACCTGCCGCTCTGTGCCAGCCACTCGTACCTCCAGTCAGGTGACGTTCCCGGTGGACTTCTTTGAGCACAACCAGCAGCTGACGGAGGTGGAGTTTGGAGGAAACGACCTCCTGCAGGTTTACAACGGACAGCAGATCAAACACAGACTGAACTCCACTGGGATGTATGTAGCCAACACTAAGGTATGACCTCTGAACTCTCTACAACTCTGGGCTTGAATAAAACTGCTCCTGGGTTAACTGGAAATCCTTCAGAAGGTTTTTTTTTTTTTTTTAATGGGAGGCTGTGGAACCATTTTGGAGGACAAAGTTACACATGCACACTGTAATGGTACATGCTGTTCAGACTGCCCCCCCCCTTTTTTCTCATCTTAATGACATTGGTTATCTGTTTCCCCCCCTCTGCCCAGCCTGGAGGCTTCACAGTAGAGACGGTAAACAACAACATCTCCATGGTGATGACGGGCATGCGGGTGCAGGTGGGCACCCAGGCCGTCGAGCGGGCGCCCTCTTACCTGGAGATCTTTGGGCGCACCATGCAGATGAACATGACCCGGGCTCGCTGGTTCGACTTCCCCTTCACCAGGGAGGAGGCTCTGCAGGCAGACAAGAAACTCTCCGTCTTCAGTAAGAACACAGGATGTGATGTCGTGTTTTTGTTTTTACGTGAACACAGAGGGCTGGTTTCTTGTTTTTGTTTGTTTTTGGTATTTTCTTGTGTGCAAAATAAACAATGGAATGAGGGTTAAAAAGGGAAGAGTGCATGTGCAGGAGAGGTGAAAACCCAGAGAGGTGAAAACCCACCCCCTTTCACATATTAAATATTATTGGACCCAGATTATTCCTAGTCCTGGACTAAAACACATTCAGTGGTGGTTCTCCACGGAGGGTTGTGTGCGATCCAGAAATAGGCTTAGTATGGGTCCGTCAAACGGGCCCGGAGGGGCAGTATGTGCAGGTCTACAGTAGTGTTCGATTCGGGCTAGTTGGTTGTAGCACAAGTTGGACATTCAAAGATATGAGGGTAAAAAGTGATCTGCTGTGCACATGCTTTAACTCTGACGTTGTTTTATTTGCCCACTGTCTCCGACTAACCTCTCATATTCCTTCCTCCAGTCGGAGCGTCAGTGGACCCGGCGGGCGTCACCATGCTGGACTCTATAAAGATCTATGGTAAAACCAAGGAGCAGTTTGGCTGGCCTGACGAGCCCCCCGAGGACTTCTCCTCGGCCTCCGTCAACAACGTGTGCTCTCCCAACCTCAACACCGGCAACGGCACCGGGGAAGGTGACATCGCCTCGCCAATCTCCACCGGCGGCACCGTGCTGGAGAGGTTAGTGTTAAAAGGTCACAGGGGCAAAGGTCACATGGTTCAAAGGTTAACAAAGGTCAACTGCTACCACTAGACCAGAGACAGGTTCTCACAAGATGGCCAAGCTGCAAAGTCGAAATTCGTAAAAATGTATGAAAACAAGAATTTGCTTTTTGGTCTTAACTTAAGGTTAGGGCAAGGGATAAGGTTAGCAGTGTGGTTAGGTTTAAGGTTAGGGCAAGGCATAAGGTTAGCAGCGTGGTTAGGTTTAAGGTTAGGGTAAGGCATAAGGTTAGCAGCGTGGTTAGGTTTAAGGTTAGGGCAAGGCATAAGGTTAGCAGTGTGGTTAGGTTTAAGGTTAGGGCAAGGCATAAGGTTAGCAGTGTGGTTAGGTTTAAGGTTAGGGCAAGGCATAAGGTTAGCAGTGTGGTTAGGTTTAAGGGTAGGGCAAGGCAAGGCATAAGGTTAGCAGTGTGGTTAGGTTTAAGGTTAGGGCAAGGCATAAGGTTAGCAGCGTGGTTAGGTTTAAGGTTAGGGCAAGGCATAAGGTTAGCAGTGTGGTTAGGTTTAAGGTTAGGGCAAGGCATAAGGTTAGCAGTGTGGTTAGGTTTAAGGGTAGGGCAAGGCAAGGCATAAGGTTAGCAGTGTGGTTAGGTTTAAGGTTAGGGCAAGGCAAGGCATAAGGTTAGCAGTGTGGTTAGGTTTAAGGTTAGGGCAAGGCATAAGGTTAGCAGTGTGGTTAGGTTTAAGGTTAGGGCAAGGCATAAGGTTAGCAGTGTGGTTAGGTTTAAGGTTAGGGCAAGGCATAAGGTTAGCAGCGTGGTTAGGGCAAGGCATAAGGTTAGCAGTGTGGTTAGGTTTAAGGGTAGGGCAAGGCAAGGCATAAGGTTAGCAGTGTGGTTAGGTTTAAGGTTAGGGCAAGGCATAAGGTTAGCAGCGTGGTTAGGTTTAAGGTTAGGGCAAGGCATAAGGTTAGCAGTGTGGTTAGGTTTAAGGTTAGGGCAAGGCATAAGGTTAGCAGTGTGGTTAGGTTTAAGGTTAGGGCAAGGCATAAGGTTAGCAGTGTGGTTAGGTTTAAGGTTAGGGCAAGGCATAAGGTTAGCAGCGTGGTTAGGTTTAAAATCACATTTTAAGAAGAGAGATATTGTTGAAATAGGTGGGGCTTCTGAATTTACAACTTGGCCAGATGGTGACGAGCCTCGAGAGGTCATTGCGGTGTGACGATTATCCGACCTTTCCTTTTGACTCTGCACATGGGTCGTGTTCACTAGGCATGTAACGAAAGAAAACGCTCTGAAACGGGGAGGGACTAACCTCACTTATCCAATAAGAACCACTTATTTAGTTTTCTGTGCAAAACATTGTGCCACATTGTGCCCTGATGAACACAACCCAGGCTACAACCAATATAAAAGCATTAGTTGTAGTGCTGACAGTCTGTGCAATATAGTTCCCTCTCTCCTCACCCCTCAGTCTCCCTGTAATATAGTTCCCTCTCTCCTGACCCCTCAGTCTCTCTGTAATATAGTTCCCTCTCTCCTCACCCCTCAGTCTCTCTGTAATATAGTTCCTCTCTCCTCACCCCTCAGTCTCCCTGTAATATAGTTCCCTCTCTCCTCACCCCTCAGTCTCTCTGTAATATAGTTCCCTCTCTCCTCACCCCTCAGTCTCTCTGTAATATAGTTCCCTCTCCTCACCCCTCAGTCTCTCTGTAATATAGTTCCTCTCTCCTCACCCCTCAGTCTCTCTGTAATATAGCTCCCTCTCTCCTCACCCCTCAGTCTCTCTGTAATATAGTTCCCTCTCTCCTCACCCCTCAGTCTCTCTGTAATATAGTTCCCTCTCTCCTCACCCCTCAGTCTCTCTGTAATATAGTTCCCTCTCTCCTCACCCCTCAGTCTCTCTGTAATATAGTTCCCTCTCTCCTCACCCCTCAGTCTCTCTGTAATATAGTTCCCTCTCTCCTCACCCCTCAGTCTCTCTGTAATATAGTTCCCTCTCTCCTCACCCCTCAGTCTCTCTGTAATATAGTTCCCTCTCTCCTCACCCCTCAGTCTCTCTGTAATATAGTTCCCTCTCTCCTCACCCCTCAGTCTCTCTGTAATATAGTTCCCTCTCTCCTCACCCCTCAGTCTCTCTGTAATATAGTTCCCTCTCTCCTCACCCCTCAGTCTCTCTGTAATATAGTTCCCTCTCTCCTCACCCCTCAGTCTCTCTGTAATATAGTTCCCTCTCTCCTCACCCCTCAGTCTCTCTGTAATATAGTTCCCTCTCTCCTCACCCCTCAGTCTCTCTGTAATATAGTTCCCTCTCCTCACCCCTCAGTCTCTCTGTAATATAGTTCCCTCTCTCCTCACCCCTAAGTCTCTCTGTAATATAGCTCCCTCTCTCCTCACCCCTCAGTCTCTCTGTAATATAGTTCCCTCTCTCCTCACCCCTCAGTCTCTCTGTAATATAGTTCCCTCTCTCCTCACCCCTCAGTCTCTCTGTAATATAGTTCCCTCTCTCCTCACCCCTAAGTCTCTCTGTAATATAGTTCCCTCTCTCCTCACCCCTCAGTCTCTCTGTAATATAGTTCCCTCTCTCCTCACCCCTCAGTCTCTCTGTAATATAGTTCCTCTCTCCTCACCCCTCAGTCTCTCTGTAATATAGTTCCCTCTCTCCTCACCCCTCAGTCTCTCTGTAATATAGTTCCTCTCTCCTCACCCCTCAGTCTCTCTGTAGTATAGTTCCCTCTCTCCTCACCCCTCAGTCTCTCTGTAATATAGTTCCCTCTCTCCTCACCCCTCAGTCTCTCTGTAATATAGTTCCCTCTCTCCTCACCCCTCAGTCTCTCTGTAATATAGTTCCCTCTCTCCTCACCCCTCAGTCTCTCTGTAATATAGCTCCCTCTCTCCTCACCCCTCAGTCTCTCTGTAATATAGTTCCTCTCTCCTCACCCCTCAGTCTCTCTGTAATATAGTTCCTCTCTCCTCACCCCTCAGTCTCTCTGTAATATAGTTCCCTCTCTCCTCACCCCTCAGCCGGTGTAGTCTGTGTAGTAGGATCAGACATTTAGGTGGTGCTAGTCATGTGTGTTTGTTGAGATGTCTGTATGTGGCTTGTGTGTGTGTCCACTGCATGGCGTGTGTGTGTGTGTGTGTGTGTGTGTGTGTGTGTGTCCACTGCATGGCCTGTATGTGTGTGTGTGTGTGTGTGTGTGTGTGTCCACTGCATGGCGTGTGTGTGTGTGTCCACTGCATGGCGTGTGTGTGTGTCCACTGCATAGCCTGTGTGTGTGTGTGTGTCCACTGCATGGCGTGTGTGTGTGTGTGTGTGTGTGTGTGTGTGTGTGTCCACTGCATGGCGTGTGTGTGTGTCCACTGCATAGCCTGTGTGTGTGTCCACTGCATAGCCTGTGTGTGTGTGTGTGTCCACTGCACGGCTGCAGTCATAATATCTTGTTCTGCTTCTTCCTCTGTTCACCTGGTTTCTTTCTGTGATCCTCACATTGGTTTCTGTTTCTTTGCTCCCAAAAATACAATCAATAAACAAGTTGTGAAACTGAGTCCTTATCAACCTTGGACCGGTTAGTAACCAGCCTTTCTCTGCTTGTTAGCATGGTGTGTGTGTGTGTGTGTGTGTGTGTGTGTGTGTGTGTGTGTGTGTGTGTGTGTGTGTGTGTGTGTGTGTGTGTGTGTGTGTGTGGAGCAGAGTGAAAGGACATTGTGTGTATCTGTGTCTAAATGAGTTAGTAAAACTGAATGTGCCATGTGAAATGCATTCTTCAAAAATAACATCATTCTGAAGTTTGCTCTAACAACTATGCATCTGTGCTTGTTCTCACTCTAAACATTGAATGGATGTTTGTTTTTCAATTCAGTAGACTAGCTTAGACTTGATTGATTTGAAGTTGTTTTTGATTGTTAAGATAAATTGATTATTGATTGATTTATCAATGAATTCACCACTCTCCCCCCTCTCTTAGGTTGGTGGTGAGCTCTCTGGAAGCACTGGAGAGCTGCTTTGCTGTGGGCTCCTCCAATGAAAAGGCAAGGTCTTCACTACATCTTTCACGGAGAAAGACGCTCTCGTTTGACACCGCTGTTTTTTTTGCATTGTAAAACTCAGGCCCACAATCCTCAATTTAGTAGGAATGTAGTAGGTATTTTGCCTACGTGTTATAAACTGGACTGAGTGAAGAGAGGCGAGGTGCATATTGTGTGTGTTGTTATTATAGGGCTTTAGAAGATAGGGCGGCAGGTAGCTTAGTGGGTAAGAGCGTTGTGCCAGTAACCGAAAGGTCGCTGGTTCTAATCCCCGAGCCGACTAGGTGAAACATCTGCCGATGTGCCCTTGAGCAAGGCACTTAACCCTAATTGCTCCTGTAAGTCGCTCTGGATAAGAGTGTCTGCTAAATGACTAAAATGTAAAATGTAAATGTAGTAAACTATATAAATTGTGTATGTGACGGTTCAGGAGAAGAACAAGGCTGCAGCGCTGGAGTTGGCCACCTTGCTCCTGTCCATGTCCACTCCCTCTGGGGTTCAGCAGCAGACCAAAGGCCTGCTGGCTAGCATACACACCAGCCGTACTGCCTACCACAACCACAAGGTAACTAGCATACACACCAGCCGTACTGCCTACCACAACCACAAGGTAACTAGCATACACACCAGCCGTACTGCCTACCACAACCACAAGGTAACTAGCCTACACACCAGCCGTACTGCCTACCACAACCACAAGGTAACTAGCATACACACCAGCCGTACTGCCTACCACAACCACAAGGTAACTAACATACACACCAGCCGTACTGCCTACCACAACCACAAGGTAACTAACATACACACCAGCCGTACTGCCTACCACAACCACAAGGTAACTAACATACACACCAGCCGTACTGCCTACCACAACCACAAGGTAACTAACATACACACCAGCCGTACTGCCTACCACAACCACAAGGTAACTAACATACACACCAGCCGTACTGCCTACCACAACCACAAGGTAACTAGCATACACACCAGCCGTACTGCCTACCACAACCACAAGGTAACTAACATACACACCAGCCGTACTGCCTACCACAACCACAAGGTAACTAGCATACACACCAGCCGTACTGCCTACCACAACCACAAGGTAACTAGCATACACACCAGCCGTACTGCCTACCACAACCACAAGGTAACTAACATACACACCAGCCGTACTGCCTACCACAACCACAAGGTAACTAACATACACACCAGCCGTACTGCCCACCACAACCACAAGGTAACTAGCATACACACCAGCCGTACTGCCTACCACAACCACAAGGTAACTAACATACACACCAGCCGTACTGCCTACCACAACCACAAGGTAACTAACATACACACCAGCCGTACTGCCTACCACAACCACAAGGTAACTAGCATACACACCACAACCACAAGGTAACTAGCATACACACCAGCCGTACTGCCTACCACAACCACAAGGTAACTAACATACACACCAGCCGTACTGCCTACCACAACCACAAGGTAACTAACATACACACCAGCCGTACTGCCTACCACAACCACAAGGTAACTAGCATACACACCAGCCGTACTGCCTACCACAACCACAAGGTAACTAACATACACACCAGCCGTACTGCCTACCACAACCACAAGGTAACTAACATACACACCAGCCGTACTGCCTACCACAACCACAAGGTAACTAACATACACACCAGCCGTACTGCCCACCACAACCACAAGGTAACTAGCATACACACCAGCCGTACTGCCTACCACAACCACAAGGTAACTAGCATACACACCAGCCGTACTGCCTACCACAACCACAAGGTAACTAACATACACACCAGCCGTACTGCCTACCACAACCACAAGGTAACTTACTTACACACCAGCCGTACTGCCTACCACAACCACAAGGTAACTAACATACACACCAGCCGTACTGCCTACCACAACCACAAGGTAACTAACATACACACCAGCCGTACTGCCTACCACAACCACAAGGTAATTAACATACACACCAGCCGTACTGCCTACCACAACCACAAGGTAATTAACATACACACCAGCCGTACTGCCTACCACAACCACAAGGTAACTAACATACACACCAGCCGTACTGCCTACCACAACCACAAGGTAACTAACATACACACCAGCCGTACTGCCTACCACAACCACAAGGTAACTAACATACACACCAGCCGTACTGCCTACCACAACCACAAGGTAACTAGCCTACACACCAGCCGTACTGCCTACCACAACCACAAGGTAACTAACATACACACCAGCCGTACTGCCTACCACAACCACAAGGTAACTAACATACACACCAGCCGTACTGCCTACCACAACCACAAGGTAAATGTTTTCTCCTTGTTATGTCTTTTGAACGTGACTAAGGTGAAATCCATCTCAAAGGACCATGAAAACCTAATTGGCCCTCTTTCAAACCTAATTGGCCCTCTTTCAAACCTAATTGGCCCTCTTTCAAACCTAATTGGCCCTCTTTCAAACCTAATGCAGTCTCCTCTCTATGCCTAATGAATGACCAGTCCCACTCACCCCACTCACCCATAACTTCTCTCTCTCCTAGGACCAGTCCCACTCACCCCTCTCCCCCATAACTTCTCTCTCTCCTAGGACCAGTCCCACTCACCCCTCTCTCCCATAACTTCTCTCTCCCCTAGGACCAGTCCCACTCACCCCTCTCTCTCCCATAACTTCTCTCTCTCCTAGGACCAGTCCCACTCACCCCTCTCTCCCATAACTTCTCTCTCCCCTAGGACCAGTCCCACTCACCCCTCTCTCCCATAACTTCTCTCTCTCCTAGGACCAGTCCCACTCACCCCTCTCTCCCATAACTTCTCTCTCTCCTAGGACCAGTCCCACTCACCCCTCTCTCTCCCATAACTTCTCTCTCTCCTAGGACCAGTCCCACTCACCCCTCTCTCCCATAACTTCTCTCTCCCCTAGGACCAGTCCCACTCACCCCTCTCTCTCCCATAACTTCTCTCTCTCCTAGGACCAGTCCCACTCACCCCTCTCTCCCATAACTTCTCTCTCTCCTAGGACCAGTCCCACTCACCCCTCTCTCCCATAACTTCTCTCTCTCCTAGGACCAGTCCCACTCACCCCTCTCCCCCATAACTTCTCTCTCTCCTAGGACCAGTCCCACTCACCCCTCTCTCCCCCATAACTTCTCTCTCTCCTAGGACCAGTCCCACTCACCCCTCTCTCCCATAACTTCTCTCTCCCCTAGGACCAGTCCCACTCACCCCTCTCCCCCATAACTTCTCTCTCTCCTAGGACCAGTCCCACTCACCCCTCTCTCCCATAACTTCTCTCTCCCCTAGGACCAGTCCCACTCACCCCTCTCTCCCATAACTTCTCTCTCTCCTAGGACCAGTCCCACTCACCCCTCTCTCCCATAACTTCTCTCTCTCCTAGGACCAGTCCCACTCACCCCTCTCCCCCATAACTTCTCTCTCCCCTAGGACCAGTCCCACTCACCCCTCTCTCCCATAACTTCTCTCTCTCCTAGGACCAGTCCCACTCACCCCTCTCTCCCATAACTTCTCTCTCTCCTAGGACCAGTCCCACTCACCCCTCTCTCCCATAACTTCTCTCTCTCCTAGGACCAGTCCCACTCACCCCTCTCTCCCATAACTTCTCTCTCTCCTAGGACCAGTCCCACTCACCCCTCTCTCCCATAACTTCTCTCTCTCCTAGGACCAGTCCCACTCACCCCTCTCTCTCCCATAACTTCTCTCTCTCCTAGGACCAGTCGCTGCTCAGCAACGCGGTGCAGTGTCTGAACAGCTGTAGTCGTGACAGCAGAGACCTGGACCCTGACGTGTTCCAGAGGCTGGTCATCACCGCACGCTCCATCGCCATAATGAGACCCAATAACCTGGTGCACTTCACTGAGACCAAGCCCCCTAATATTGATACAGGTAAAAACCAATCCACTGAGACCAAGCCCCCTAATATTGATACAGGTAAAAACCAATCCCCTGAGACCAAGCCCCCTAATATTGATACAGGTAAAAACCAATCCACTGAGACCAAGCCCCCTAATATTGATACAGGTAAAAACCAATCCACTGAGACCAAGCCCTCTAATATTGATACAGGTAAAAACCTATTCACTGAGACCAAGCCCCCTAATATTGATACAGGTAAAAACCAATCCACTGAGACCAAGCCCCCTAATATTGATACAGGTAAAAACCAATCCACTGAGACCAAGCCCTCTGATATTGATACAGGTAAAAACAAATCCACTGAGACCAAGCCCTCTAGTATTGATACAGGTAAAAACAAATCCACTGAGACCAAGCCCCCTAATATTGATACAGGTAAAAAAAAAACAATCCACTGAGACCAAGCCCTCTGATATTGATACAGGTAAAAACCAATCCACTGAGACCAAGCCCTCTAATATTGATACAGGTAAAAACAAATCCACTGAGACCAAGCCCTCTAATATTGATACAGGTAAAAACCAATCCACTGAGACCAAGCCCCCTAATATTGATACAGGTAAAAACCAATCCACTGAGACCAAGCCCCCTGATATTGATACAGGTAAAAACCAATCCACTGAGACCAAGCCCTCTAATATTGATACGGGGGGGGGGGGGTGTATGGATGTGGGTATGCAGACCCACAAGCCACTGCGGCCCCTCCATGATGAGTTCAATTAGTTTTTGTCCCCCACCCCCAGTTACCCATCCCTGATTTACATCCCTTGTTTGTTTGTTCAGAGATGACTGAGGAGGGCCAGAAACGGATGGGCAGTGAGGGATGTAACTTCATCATGCAGCTGGTCAATAACTTCTGGAAGCTCCACGCCCTCAAACCAAAGAACGCTTTCCTGGCCCCAGCCTGTCTGCCAGGTAACCTAACATTGTATTTCCTGGCGCAGCCTGTCTGCCAGGTAACCTAACATTGTATTTCATGGCCCAGCCTGTCTGCCAGGTAACCTAACATTGTCTTTCCTGGCCCAGCCTGTCTGCCAGGTAAACTAACATTGTTTTTCCTGGCCCAGCCTGTCTGCCAGGTAACCTAACATTGTCTTTCCTGGCCCCAGCCTGTCTGCCAGGTAAACTAACATTGTTTTTCCTGGCCCAGCCTGTCTGCCAGGTAACCTAACATCGTGTAGTGTTCAGTGTGATTTTTTTTTTTTTTTTTTTCAAATTATGTAAAACGTTTGTCCAATAAGAAACCCACATTTTTGTTTTTACTTTGGATTGTTGTTGTTTTGCAACAGTGTGCCCTACTTTTTGATCCGCTGTAAGGTTTTCCTGGACATATTTGTGGAGACTCATTTTATGAATCGCCAATCGATCAATCATTTTTTTCTCTCCAGGTCTGACCCACATTGAAGCCACAGTGAACGCATTGGTGGACATCATCCATGGCTACTGCACCTGTGAGCTGGACTACATTAACGTGGCCTCCAAGATCTACATGCAGATGCTGCTGTGCCCCGTACGTTCCTCAGTAAAACTAGACTTCTGTACCACTGAGTCTTCAGCATTTAGTCTACTGTAGCCCTGTGAAATGTTTTGTTTTGTTGCAATCGTCATTTAGCTGTGTTGATCCTGGATCGGCATTTTGCTGTGTTGATCCTGGATCGTCATTTTGCTGTGTTGATCCTGGATCGGCATTTTGCTGTGTTGATCCTGGATCGGCATTTTGCTGTGTTGATCCTGGATCGGCATTTTGCTGTGTTGATCCTGTATCGGCATTTTGCTGTGTTGATCCTGTATCGGCATTTTGCTGTGTTGATCCTGTATCGGCATTTTGCTGTGTTGATCCTGTATCGGCATTTTGCTGTGTTGATCCTGGATCGTCATTTTGCTGTGTTGATCCTGGATCGTCATTTTGCTGTGTTGATCCTGGATCGTCATTTTGCTGTGTTGATCCTGGATCGGCATTTTGCTGTGTTGATCCTGGATCGTCATTTTGCTGTGTTGATCCTGGATCGGCATTTTGCTGTGTTGATCCTGGATCGGCATTTTGCTGTGTTGATCCTGTATCGGCATTTTGCTGTGTTGATCCTGGATCGTCATTTTGCTGTGTTGATCCTGGATCGGCATTTTGCTGTGTTGATCCTGGATCGGCATTTTGCTGTGTTGATTCTGGATCGGCATTTTGCTGTGTTGATTCTGGATCGGCATTTTGCTGTGTTGATTCTGGATCGGCATTTTGCTGTGTTGATCCTGGATCGTCATTTAGCTGTGTTGATCCTGGATCGTCATTTAGATGTGTTGATCATGGATCGTCATTTTGCTGTGTTGATCCTGGATCGTCATTTTGCTGTGTTGATTCTGGATCGTCATTTTGCTGTGTTGATCCTGGATCGTCATTTTGCTGTGTTGATCCTGGATCGTCATTTTGCTGTGTTGATCCTGGATCGTCATTTTGCTGTGTTGATCCTGGATCGGCATTTTGCTGTGTTGATCCTGGATCGTCATTTAGCTGTGTTGATCCTGGATCGGCATTTTGCTGTGTTGATCCTGGATCGGCATTTTGCTGTGTTGATCCTGGATCGGCATTTAGCTGTGTTGATCCTGGATCGGCATTTAGCTGTGTTGATCCTGGATCGGCATTTTGCTGTGTTGATTCTGGATCGTCATTTTGCTGTGTTGATCCTGGATCGTCATTTAGCTGTGTTGATCCTGGATCGTCATTTAGCTGTGTTGATCCTGGATCGTCATTTTGCTGTGTTGATCCTGGATCGTCATTTAGCTGTGTTGATCCTGGATCGTCATTTTGCTGTGTTGATCCTGGATCGTCATTTTGCTGTGTTGATCCTGGATCGTCATTTTGCTGTGTTGATCCTGGATCGTCATTTAGCTGTGTTGATTCTGGATCGTCATTTTGCTGTGTTGATCCTGGATCGTCATTTTGCTGTGTTGATCCTGGATCGGCATTTTGCTGTGTTGATCCTGGATCGGCATTTTGCTGTGTTGATCCTGGATCGGCATTTTGCTGTGTTGATCCTGTATCGGCATTTTGCTGTGTTGATCCTGGATCGGCATTTTGCTGTGTTGATTCTGGATCGGCATTTTGCTGTGTTGATTCTGGATCGGCATTTTGCTGTGTTGATCCTGGATCGGCATTTAGCTGTGTTGATCCTGGATCGGCATTTTGCTGTGTTGATTCTGGATCGGCATTTTGCTGTGTTGATTCTGGATCGGCATTTTGCTGTGTTGATCCTGGATCGTCATTTAGCTGTGTTGATCCTGGATCGTCATTTAGCTGTGTTGATCCTGGATCGTCATTTTGCTGTGTTGATCCTGGATCGTCATTTTGCTGTGTTGATCCTGGATCGTCATTTAGCTGTGTTGATCCTGGATCGTCATTTTGCTGTGTTGATCCTGGATCGTCATTTTGCTGTGTTGATCCTGGATCGTCATTTTGCTGTGTTGATCCTGTATCGTCATTAAGCTGTGTTGATTCTGGATCGTCATTAAGCTGTGTTGATTCTGGATCGTCATTTAGATGTGTTGATCATGGATCGTCATTTTGCTGTGTTGATCCTGTATCGTCATTTTGCTGTGTTGATACTGTATCGTCATTTTGCTGTGTTGATCCTGGATCGTCATTTAGCTGTCTTGATTCTGGATCGTCATTTAGCTGTCTTGATTGTTGTGGATCTTTTGATCCTGTGTTCAGACTTTACCAACTCGTGTTTTGCTCTTCCTTACCTAGATGATGTAAAAAGGCATTATAAAATACATTTCATTGATTGATTCTGTTCTGTATTCCAGGACACGTCTGTGAGCTTTGCCTGTAAGCAGGCCCTGATCCGAGTGCTCCGACCCAGGAACAAACGCCGTCACCTGACTCTTCCATCTCCCCCTCGCTCCAACACACCCATGGGTAGGTATCCAGTTACCTACCTCTGAATCAGACCAGGGCTCTCCAACCCTGCTATCCTCCTGTAGGTTTTTGCTCCAACCCCATTTTGTAACTAGTCTTTCCCTGTTCCTCCTTCTCTCTCCTCTCTCCCTCCTTCTCTCTCCTCTCTCTCTCCCTCCTCCTCTCTCCTCTCTCTCTCCCTCCTCCTCTCTCCTCTCTCTCTCCCTCCTCCTCCTCTCCTCCTCTCCTCTCTCCCTCCTCCTCCTCTCCTCCTCTCCTCTCTCCCTCCTCCTCCTCTCCTCTCTCCCTCTTCCTCCTCCTCTCCTCTTTCCCTGTTCCTCCTCCTCTCTCCCTGTTCCTCCTCCTCTCCTCTCTCCCTGTTCCTCCTCCTCTCCTCTCTCCCTGTTCCTCCTCCTCTCCTCTCTCTCCCTGTTCCTCCTCCTCTCCTCTCTCTCCCTGTTCCTCCTCCTCTCCTCTCTCTCCCTGTTCCTCCTCCTCTCCTCTCTCTCCCTGTTCCTCCTCCTCTCCTCTCTCTCCCTGTTCCTCCTCCTCTCCTCTCTCTCCCTGTTCCTCCTCCTCTCCTCTCTCTCCCTGTTCCTCCTCTCCTCTCCTCTCTCTCCCTGTTCCTCCTCCTCTCCTCTCTCCCTGTTCCTCCTCCTCTCCTCTCTCCCTGTTCCTCCTCCTCTCCTCTCTCCCTGTTCCTCCTCCTCTCCTCTCTCCCTGTTCCTCCTCCTCTCCTCTCTCCCTGTTCCTCCTCTCTCCCTGTTTCTCCTCCTCTCTCCCTGTTCCTCCTCCTCTCTCCCTGTTCCTCCTCCTCCTCTCCCTGTTCCTCCTCCTCTCTCCCTGTTCGTCCTCCTCTCCTCTCTCCCTGTTCGTCCTCCTCTCCTCTCTCCCTGTTCCTCCTCCTCTCCTCTCTCTCCCTGTTCGTCGTCCTCTCCTCTCTCTCCCTGTTCGTCGTCCTCTCCTCTCTCCCTGTTCGTCGTCCTCTCCTCTCTCCCTGTTCCTCGTCCTCTCCTCTCTCCCTGTTCCTCGTCCTCTCCTCTCTCCCTGTTCCTCCTCCTCTCCTCTCTCCCTGTTTCTCCTCCTCTCTCCCTGTTTCTCCTCCTCTCTCCCTGTTTATCCTCCTCTCTCCCTGTTTATCCTCCTCTCCTCTCTCCCTGTTCATCCTCCTCTCCTCTCTCCCTGTTCGTCCTCCTCTCCTCTCTCCCTGTTCGTCCTCCTCTCCTCTCTCTCCGTTCCTCCTCCTCTCCTCTCTCTCCCTGTTCCTCCTCCTCTCCTCTCTCTCCCTGTTCCTCCTCCTCTCCTCTCTCTCCCTGTTCCTCCTCCTCTCCTCTCTCTCCCTGTTCCTCCTCCTCTCCTCTCTCTCCCTGTTCCTCCTCCTCTCCTCTCTCTCCCTGTTCCTCCTCCTCTCCTCTCTCTCCCTGTTCCTCCTCCTCTCCTCTCTCTCCCTGTTCCTCCTCTCCTCTCTCTCCTCTCTCCCTGTTTATCCTCCTCTCTCCCTGTTCATCCTCCTCTCCTCTCTCCCTGTTCGTCCTCCTCTCCTCTCTCCCTGTTCGTCCTCCTCTCCTCTCTCTCCGTTCCTCTCCTCTCTCTCCCTGTTCCTCCTCCTCTCTCCCTGTTCCTCCTCCTCTCCTCTCTCCCTGTTCCTCCTCCTCTCCTCTCTCCCTGTTCCTCCTCCTCTCCTCTCTCCCTGTTCCTCCTCCTCTCCTCTCTCCCTGTTCCTCCTCCTCTCCTCTCTCCTCTCTCCCTGTTCCTCCTCCTCCTCTCTCTCCCTGTTCCTCCTCCTCTCTCCTCTCTCCCTGTTTCTCCTCCTCTCTCCTCTCTCCCTGTTTCTCCTCCTCCTCCTCTCTCCCTGTTTCTCCTCCTCCTCCTCCTCTCTCCCTGTTCCTCCTCCTCCAGGAGACAAAGACGATGATGATGAGGATGATGTTGATGACAAGATGCAGCCGTCGGGGCTGACGGGAGGAGAGGGGGGCAATCAGGAGCAGGGTGAGGTCGACCATGGCGACTTTGAGATGGTGGTGAGTCTCTTTGAGATGGTGGTGAGTCTGGTCCAACCGCTAGTGCCCACTCCTCCTACACTCTACCTACACACAATGTAGTGATCTAGTGCCCACTCCTCCTACACTCTACCTACACACAATGTAGTGATCTAGTGCCCACTCCTCCTACACTCTACCTACACACAATGTAGTGATCTAGTGCCCACTCCTCCTACACTCTACCTACACACAATGTAGTGATCTAGTGCCCACTCCTCCTACACTCACTCCCTACTAGGGGTGTGAACGTTAAAACATTTAAATGAAATTGGAATCCTTAACGTTAAGAAAAAATCCCTAACTGAACAACTCGTTTATTTTCTTCTTAAATGTTTTATCACAAAACTACCACTCAAATGTTTTAGCTACTTTATTAACCGGCCTGTAATGCCCCAGGGAGAGGCTCCAAGGAGGGCAGCAGCTCAAATGTGCGTGCCGAGGGGAACAGGAAGTGGGGGGGGAGAGATAGAAACCAAGGCGACGCTCCCTGGTAGACTAACTTATTGACTAACCCATCTGATTACGTAGTCTCTGTCTTGACTGGCCCGGAGGAGCTCGCTAAGCTAGCCAGCTAAAATTAGCTAGGCTAATTGAGACTACATAACTTGAACTGTGCGCTTTCTGCCCTTCCAAATCCTACAGTAAATGACCACAATTCCGTCCTCCATTGATTCGTCTAGATATCTCCTAATAGCTTGCCACAAGGAGGCTCTAGCTCTGATTGGGCCGGTTTGATGACTTGTGATTGGATGACAACAACAAGCTACACGCCCCACTCTTGTGAAAAGCAAGAGTAGCAGCGTAAATGATACCGTGTTCTCTCTCTGAGGGGAAGAGCCATGTAGACCCTCTGCGTTGTGAATTCACCTGGATATATATATATATATATATATATATATATATATATATATATATTTTTTTTTTTAATCGTTTAAACAGTAAAAAAAAATTGTCAATTTGTTGCGTCCCTACCACACACACACACACACACACACACACACAACAGCTAGTGCCCACTCCTGCTCACACACTCCTTACACACGATCTTCCTCCCATTCCTTCAATTCACACACATGCAAACAGCCCTAATAACAATAATAATAATAACAATCTAATCTGAGATATGTAGCAGGTTTTTCATTCATTTATAACACACACGCAAAAAAAAAATAATAATTCTAAATGTCATTTTCATGGACAAAAATATTGACCCAGTTTGCTCATTGTCTGTCTGCCTCTCCAGTCTGGGTCGATGGTTCTGGACACGGTGGAGAATGAAAACAATAGGAACCCGTCTCCCCTGGAGGCTCTGCTGGCCGGCGCCGAGGGCTTCCCCCCCATGCTGGACATCCCCCCAGACGCAGACGACGAGACCATGGTGGAGCTGGTCATCGCACTGAGTCTCCAGCAGGAGCAGCAAGGTCAATACTCACTAAGACCACACCACCGTGAGAGTCATTCACTTTTAATATTCATATTAACATCAATACTCCAGATAATCATTTTTGTTGTACTCAATCTGGTTTTCCAAATAATCTTTTGGCTGATAAAAGGTTACCTGAAGATAGTTCATCAACAAAGACAATGTATTGTTTTCTGTATGGTTGTGACATGTTAGCATATTTGGCTAATGCTAGCATTACCGTCGGGATCGACGGTGTGTTGATGTTGATCAGTTGTGGCTATGTTGTTACAGGCAGTACTTTGATAGGTCCATGTGTTTGTGTTGATGTTCCAGCAGGGTGTTGATGATGTTCCAGCAGGATGTTGATGTTGTTCCAGCAGGATGTTGTTGTTGTTCCAGCAGGATGTTGATGTTGTTCCAGCAGCAGTGTGTTGATGTTGTTCCAGCAGCAGGATGTTGATGTTGTTCCAGCAGCAGGATGTTGATGTTGTTCCAGCAGCAGTGTGTTGTTCCAGCAGCAGGATGTTGATGTTGTTCCAGCAGCAGTGTGTTGTTCCAGCAGCAGGGTGTTGATGTTGTTCCAGCAGCAGGATGTTGATGTTGTTCCAGCAGCAGGATGTTGATGTTGTTCCAGCAGCAGGATGTTGATGTAGTTCCAGCAGCAGGATGTTGATGTTGTTCCAGCAGCAGTGTGTTGTTCCAGCAGCAGGATGTTGATGTTGTTCCAGCAGCAGGATGTTGATGTTGTTCCAGCAGCAGTGTGTTGTTCCAGCAGCAGGATGTTGTTCCAGCAGCAGGATGTTGATGTTGTTCCAGCAGCAGTGTGTTGTTCCAGCAGCAGGATGTTGATGTTGTTCCAGCAGCAGGATGTTGATGTAGTTCCAGCAGCAGGATGTTGTTCCAGCAGCAGTATGTTGATGTTGTTCCAGCAGCAGGATGTTGATGTAGTTCCAGCAGCAGGATGTTGTTCCAGCAGCAGGGTGTTGATGTAGTTCCAGCAGCAGGATGTTGTTCCAGCAGCAGGATGTTGTTCCAGCAGCAGGATGTTGTTCCAGCAGCAGGATGTTGATGTTGTTCCAGCAGCAGGGTGTTGATGTTGTTCCAGCAGCAGTGTGTTGATGTTGTTCCAGCAGCAGGATGTTGATGTTGTTCCAGCAGCAGGATGTTGATGTTGTTCCAGCAGCAGGATGTTGATGTTGTTCCAGCAGCAGGATGTTGATGTTGTTCCAGCAGCAGGATGTTGATGTAGTTCCAGCAGCAGGATGTTGTTCCAGCAGCAGGATGTTGTTCCAGCAGCAGTATGTTGATGTTGTTCCAGCAGCAGGGTGTTGATGTTGTTCCAGCAGCAGGATGTTGATGTTGTTCCAGCAGCAGGGTGTTGATGTTGTTCCAGCAGCAGGATGTTGATGTTGTTCCAGCAGCAGGATGTTGATGTTGTTCCAGCAGCAGGATGTTGATGTTGTTCCAGCAGCAGGATGTTGATGTTGTTCCAGCAGCAGGATGTTGATGTTGTTCCAGCAGCAGGATGTTGTTCCAGCAGCAGGATGTTGATGTTGTTCCAGCTGCAGGGTGTTGATGTTGTTCCAGCTGCAGGGTGTTGATGTTGTTCCAGCAGCAGGATGTTGATGTTGTTCCAGCAGCAGGATGTTGATGTTGTTCCAGCAGCAGGATGTTGTTCCAGCAGCAGGATGTTGTTCCAGCAGCAGGATGTTGTTCCAGCAGCAGGATGTTGTTCCAGCAGCAGTGCCCGGGGTCTCCAGTCTCTGTGTCTGTCAGGCCAGGCTCTGTAGCAGTGAACTGTGTTTGTGTGGAGGTTTAGGTGTGTTGATAATGATGTTGTGGTGTTATTGTATGTTGTCCCAGGCTCCAGCAGCAGTGCCCTGGGTCTCCAGTCTCTGGGTCTGTCGGGCCAGGCTCCCAGCTCCTCCTCACTGGACGCAGGCACCCTGTCTGACACCACCGCCTCAGGTAATGAAGCCCGTCTACACACAGACCACTGCACACTACACACACACCACTACACACTGCACACTATACACACACCACTATACACTACACACACACCACTATACACACACCACTATACACTACACACACACCACTACACACAGACCACTGCACACTACACACACACACCACTACACACACACCACTACACACACACCACTATACACTACACACTACCACCCTGTCTGACACCACTCTGTCAGGTAATGAAGCCCTTTACACACACGCCTAGAGGAGGGAGGGTGTTTCTCCTGTAACAGCTGTGGTTATGTTTCTAGAGGAGGGAGGGTGTTTCTCCTGTAACAGCTGTGGTTATGTTTCTAGAGGAGGGAGGGTGTTTCTCCTGTAACAGCTGTGGTTATGCTTCCAGAGGAGGGAGGGTGTTTCTCCTGTAACAGCTGTGGTTATGTTTCTAGAGGAGGGAGGGTGTTTCTCCTGTAACAGCTGTAGTTATGTTTCTAGAGGAGGGAGGGTGTTTCTCCTGTAACAGCTGTGGTTATGCTTCCAGAGGAGGGAGGGTGTTTCTCCTGTAACAGCTGTGGTTATGTTTCTAGAGGAGGGAGGGTGTTTCTCCTGTAACAGCTGTAGTTATGTTTCTAGAGGAGGGAGGGTGTTTCTCCTGTAACAGCTGTGGTTATGTTTCTAGAGGAGGGAGGGTGTTTCTCCTGTAACAGCTGTGGTTATGCTTCTAGAGGAGGGAGGGTGTTTCTCCTGTAACAGCTGTAGTTATGTTTCTAGAGGAGGGAGGGTGTTTCTCCTGTAACAGCTGTGGTTATGTTTCTAGAGGAGGGAGGGTGTTTCTCCTGTAACAGCTGTGGTTATGCTTCTAGAGGAGGGAGGGTGTTTCTCCTGTAACAGCTGTGGTTATGTTTCTAGAGGAGGGAGGGTGTTTCTCCTGTAACAGCTGTGGTTATGCTTCTAGAGGAGGGAGGGTGTTTCTCCTATAACAGCTGTGGTTATGCTTCCAGCCCCAGCATCAGATGACGAGGGCAGCACGGCAGCCACGGACGGTTCTACGCTACGCACCTCTCCGGCCGAGCACGGGGGCAGCGTGGGATCTGAGAGCGGGGGCTCGGCCATCGACTCAGTGGCAGGAGAACACAGTGGTGAGTAGAAGTAGACTGGTTCTGTATTGACCTCTAGCTTCTAAACACTAAACTACTTGACACTTCTGAATGCATCGTATACTGTAGGTTCAAGCAATATGGTGACCGCTATACATTTACATTTTAGTCATTTAGCAGACGCTCTTTTTCACCTAGTCGGCGCAGGGATCCAATTCGAAATGTTCACCTTTTGTTGCCTTATCGCCTGGAATTAAATGCATTAAAATAGTTAATAGCAATCCTACATTAGCTCAGGTGTAACCAATCACCTTAAAGATCACATACCATGGTTCTACTAAGCTAACATATGGAATTGTTATAAGATGGTCATACCAAGGATCATTTGGCTATTTGATTTTTAATTTTAGGACCCAATGAAGGTATTACAAATTTGATGAAACATTGAATTTGGCCTTACTGCTATTAGCCCATAGAAACGCATTGAATAAAAACAGATACTCAAAAAATAAGTTTGTTTTTAAGTGTTTGTCCTATATCTGAACGATACAAGAAAGTTCAGGAAATAATGTATATATATATATATATATTTTGTACCCATATTTAACCCCTTTTTGGGCACTAAACTACTTTTGGCCACTGAAGTACCTCCAAACCCCCCCTCAATTTGTCGGGGCATGGACTCTAGAAGGTGTCAAGCGTTCCACAGGGATGCCGGCCCATGTTGACTCCAATGCTTCAGACAGTTGTGTGAAGTTGGCTGGATGTCCTTTGTTGATACACACGGTAAACTGTTGAGCGTGGAAAACCCAGCAGCGTTGCAGTTGTTGACACAAACCGGTGTTCCTGGCACCTACTACCATACCCCGTTCAAAGGCACTTAAATATTTTGTCTTGCCCATTCACCCTCTGCATGGCACACACACAATCCATTTGTCGATTGTCTCAAGGCTTGAAAATCCTTCTTTAACCTGTCTCCTCCCTTTCATCTACACTGATTTGAAGTGGATTTAACAAGTGACATCGATAAGGGATCACAGCTTTCACCTGGATTCACCTGGTCAGTCTTATTGTCATGGAAAGAGCAGGTGTTCTTAATGGTAGTATACACTGAGTATACGAAACAGTACTTTTTTTAAAACTGGTACCGGGCTACCCTCAGACGAGTCTTGCGAGGCTTGTGGGCGTCCTACAGCAAAATAGCCAAGATGTTCGTGAGCGTCTCACCTTTCCATAGAGGGGTCATATTAGTATGTAGTCCAAACTGTTCGGACGCTAAAGACAGAAGTTGGCAGATCGGCGGTACCGACTTCGGACGAGTCCCCCATTTTCAGGATGTCTCCTGGTCTGACAAACACAGCTGTAGCTCTGCAGATGCAGAAGGCCACAATCGGTGGATGCGGTGGATTGAGGTGCCAGCGCATGCAAAAAAAAAAAAAAAAAATCTCTTAAACGTTTCTATGAGAATTTATTTATTCCGTTAATTGGATTTCCGTTGGGGCGCGGGCATGGACTCTAGGGGATTAAGAAGTGGAAGGTGTATGGCACCACCAGGAGACTGCCTAGATCAGGCCGTCCCTCCAAACTGGATGACCGAGCAAGTAGGAGACTGTGTGCATGTGACGACAATACACCAAGCGCTCCACAAATCTGGCATGTATGGTAGGGTGGCCAGAAGGAAGCCATTACTCCAGAAAGCTGGCATGTATGGTAGGGTGGCCAGAAGGAAGCCATTACTCCAGAAAGCTGGCATGTATGGTAGGGTGGCCAGAAGGAAGCCATTACTCCAGAAAGCTGGCATGTATGGTAGGGTGGCCAGAAGGAAGCCATTACTCCAGAAAGCTGGCATGTATGGTAGGGTGGCCAGAAGGAAGCCATTACTCCAGAAAGCTGGCATGTATGGTAGGGTGGCCAGAAGGAAGCCATTACTCCAGAAATCTGGCATGTATGGTAGGGTGGCCAGAAGGAAGCCATTACTCCAGAAAGCTGGCATGTATGGTAGGGTGGCCAGAAGGAAGCCATTACTCCAGAAAGCTGGCATGTATGGTAGGGTGGCCAGAAGGAAGCCATTACTCCAGAAAGCTGGCATGTATGGTAGGGTGGCCAGAAGGAAGCCATTACTCCAGAAAGCTGGCATGTATGGTAGGGTGGCCAGAAGGAAGCCATTACTCCAGAAAGCTGGCATGTATGGTAGGGTGGCCAGAAGGAAGCCATTACTCCAGAAAGCTGGCATGTATGGTAGGGTGGCCAGAAGGAAGCCATTACTCCAGAAAGCTGGCATGTATGGTAGGGTGGCCAGAAGGAAGCCATTACTCCAGAAAGCTGGCATGTATGGTAGGGTGGCCAGAAGGAAGCCATTACTCCAGAAAGCTGGCATGTATGGTAGGGTGGCCAGAAGGAAGCCATTACTCCAGAAAGCTGGCATGTATGGTAGGGTGGCCAGAAGGAAGCCATTACTCCAGAAAGCTGGCATGTATGGTAGGGTGGCCAGAAGGAAGCCATTACTCCAGAAAGCTGGCATGTATGGTAGGGTGGCCAGAAGGAAGCCATTACTCCAGAAAGCTGGCATGTATGGTAGGGTGGCCAGAAGGAAGCCATTACTCCAGAAAGCTGGCATGTATGGTAGGGTGGCCAGAAGGAAGCCATTACTCCAGAAAGCTGGCATGTATGGTAGGGTGGCCAGAAGGAAGCCATTACTCCAGAAAGCTGGCATGTATGGTAGGGTGGCCAGAAGGAAGCCATTACTCCAGAAAGCTGGCATGTATGGTAGGGTGGCCAGAAGGAAGCCATTACTCCAGAAAGCTGGCATGTATGGTAGGGTGGCCAGAAGGAAGCCATTACTCCAGAAAGCTGGCATGTATGGTAGGGTGGCCAGAAGGAAGCCATTACTCCAGAAAGCTGGCATGTATGGTAGGGTGGCCAGAAGGAAGCCATTACTCCAGAAAGCTGGCATGTATGGTAGGGTGGCCAGAAGGAAGCCATTACTCCAGAAAGCTGGCATGTATGGTAGGGTGGCCAGAAGGAAGCCATTACTCCAGAAAGCTGGCATGTATGGTAGGGTGGCCAGAAGGAAGCCATTACTCCAGAAAGCTGGCATGTATGGTAGGGTGGCCAGAAGGAAGCCATTACTCCAGAAAGCTGGCATGTATGGTAGGGTGGCCAGAAGGAAGCCATTACTCCAGAAAGCTGGCATGTATGGTAGGGTGGCCAGAAGGAAGCCATTACTCCAGAAAGCTGGCATGTATGGTAGGGTGGCCAGAAGGAAGCCATTACTCCAGAAAGCTGGCATGTATGGTAGGGTGGCCAGAAGGAAGCCATTACTCCAGAAAGCTGGCATGTATGGTAGGGTGGCCAGAAGGAAGCCATTACTCCAGAAAGCTGGCATGTATGGTAGGGTGGCCAGAAGGAAGCCATTACTCCAGAAAGCTGGCATGTATGGTAGGGTGGCCAGAAGGAAGCCATTACTCCAGAAAGCTGGCATGTATGGTAGGGTGGCCAGAAGGAAGCCATTACTCCAGAAAGCTGGCATGTATGGTAGGGTGGCCAGAAGGAAGCCATTACTCCAGACAGCTGGCATGTATGGTAGGGTGGCCAGAAGGAAGCCATTACTCCAGAAAGCTGGCATGTATGGTAGGGTGGCCAGAAGGAAGCCATTACTCCAGAAAGCTGGCATGTATGGTAGGGTGGCCAGAAGGAAGCCATTACTCCAGAAAGCTGGCATGTATGGTAGGGTGGCCAGAAGGAAGCCATTACTCCAGAAAGCTGGCATGTATGGTAGGGTGGCCAGAAGGAAGCCATTACTCCAGAAAGCTGGCATGTATGGTAGGGTGGCCAGAAGGAAGCCATTACTCCAGAAAGCTGGCATGTATGGTAGGGTGGCCAGAAGGAAGCCATTACTCCAGAAAGCTGGCATGTATGGTAGGGTGGCCAGAAGGAAGCCATTACTCCAGAAAGCTGGCATGTATGGTAGGGTGGCCAGAAGGAAGCCATTACTCCAGAAAGCTGGCATGTATGGTAGGGTGGCCAGAAGGAAGCCATTACTCCAGAAAGCTGGCATGTATGGTAGGGTGGCCAGAAGGAAGCCATTACTCCAGAAAGCTGGCATGTATGGTAGGGTGGCCAGAAGGAAGCCATTACTCCAGAAAGCTGGCATGTATGGTAGGGTGGCCAGAAGGAAGCCATTACTCCAGACAGCCCATCTTGAATCCTGTTTGAAGCATGCAAATAAACACTCTGAGAGATTCTGCAGCCATGTGGCAAAATGTTTTGTGGTCAGATGAAACAAAAATTAAACTTTTGGGCCTAAATGCTAGGCGTTACGTTTGGTGCAAACCCAACACGGCACATCACCCAAAGAACACCAGCCCTACTGTGAAGCATGGTGGTGGCAGCAACACCAGCCCTACTGTGAAGCATGGTGGTGGCAGCAACACCATCCCTACTGTGAAGCATGGTGGTGGCAGCAACACCATCCCTACTGTGAAGCATGGTGGTGGCAGAAACACCATCCCTACTGTGAAGCATGGTGGTGGTTTTTCATCGTCAGGGGCTGGGGCACTTTATCAGGATAGAAGGGAAAATGAATGGAGCAATGTACTGAAATGTCCTTGCGGAAAACCTGCTGCCCTCTGAAAGAAAACTGAAACTGGGATGGAAGATCAACTTTCAGCATGACAACGACCCGAAGTACACAGCCAAAGCTACAGTGGAGTGGCTAAGGAATAAATAGGGAAATGTCCTTGAGTGGCCCAGTCAAAGCCCCGACCTAAATCCAATAAAAATGTGGCATGACTTGAAGATTGTTGTCCATCAACGCTCCCCAAGGACCTTGAGAGCTTGAAGAGTTTTGTAAAGAAGAATGGTCAAATATTGCCATATCTAAGTGTGAGAAGTTGGTAGAGACTTATCACAACAGACTCACAGCTGTAATTACTGCCAAATGGGCTTCCACCAAGTATTAACTCAAAGGGTGGAGACTTATCCAATTATGATATTTCAGTGTTGTATTTTTTATATACACTGCATTCGGAAAGTATTCAGACCCCTTGACTTTTTCCACATTTTGTTACGTTACAGCCTTTTAATTGATTAAATGGTTTCTCAACAATTTACACACAATACCCCATAATGACAAAATATTTTTTTGCAAATGTATTACAAATACAAAACTGAAATGTCACATTTACAAGCATTCAGACCCTTTACTCAGTACTTTGTTGAAGCACCTTTTGGCAGCTTCGCACACCCGTATTTGGGGAGTTTCTCCCATTCTTCTCTGCAGATCCTCTCAAGCTCTGTCAGGTTGGATGGGGAGCGTTGCTGTACAGCTATTTTCAGGTCTCTCCAGAGATGTTCGATCGGGTTCAAGTCCGGGCTCTGGCTGGGCCACTGAAGGACATTCAGAGACTTGTCCCGAAGCCACTCCTGCGTTGTCTTGGCTGTTAGCTTAGGGTCGTTATCCTGTTGGAAGGTGAACCTTCGTCTGAGGTCCTGAGCGCTCTGGAGCAGGTTTTCATCAAGGTTATTTCTGTACCTTGCTCCGTACATTTTTCCCTCGATCCTGACTAGTCTCCCAGTCCCTGCCGCTGAAAAACATCCCCACAGTATGATGCTGCCACCACCATGCTTCACCGTAGGGATGGTGCCAGGTTTCCTCCAGACGTGACGCTTGGCATTCAGGCCAAAGAGTTCAATCTTGGTTTCATCAGACCAGAGGATCTTGTTTCTCATGGTCTGAGAGTCCTTTAGGTGCCTTTTGGCAAACTCCAAGCGGGCTGTCATGTGCCTTTTACTGAGGAGAGGCTTCCGTCTGCCTCTACCATAAAGGCCTTATTGGTGGAGTGCTGCAGAGATGGTTGTCCTTCTGGAAGGTTCTCCCATCTCCACAGACGAACTCTGGAGCTCTGTCAGAGTGACCATTGGGTTCTTGGTCACCTCCCTGACCAAGGCCCTTCTCCTCCCACGATTGTTCAGTTTGGCCGGGCGGCCAGCTCTAGGAAGAGTCTTGGTGGTTCCAAACTTCTTCCATTTAAGAATGATGGAGGCCACTGTGTTCTTGGGGACCTTCAATGCTGCAGAAATGTTTTGGTACCCTTCCCCAGATCTGTCCCTCGACACAATCCTTTCTCTGAGCTCTACGGACAATTCCTTCGACCTCATGGCTTGGTTTTTGCTCTGACATGCACTGTCAACTGTGGGACCTTATATAGACAGGTGTGTGCCTTTCCAAATCATGTCCAATCAATTGAATTTACCACAGACTCCAATGACGTTGTAGAAACATCTCAAGGATGATTAATGGAAACCGGATGCATCTGAGCTCAATTTCGAGTCTCATTGCAAAAGGTCTGATTACTTATGTAAATAAGGTATTTCTGTTTATTTTTTATAAATTTACAAAGAAATCTAAAAACCTGTTTTCGCTTTGTCATTATGAGGTGTTGTGTGTAGATTGATTGAGGATTTTTTATTTATTTAATCCATTTCCGAATGCTGTCCGGGTGGCTGGTTTTAGACGATCCCACAGGTGAAGAAGCCGGACGTGGAGGTCCTGGGCTGGCGTGGTTACACGTGGTGTGAGGCTGGTTGGACGTACTGCCAAATTCTCTAAAACTACGTTGGAGGGGGCTTATGGTAGAAAAGTACATTAATTTATCTGCCAACAGCTCTGGTGGACGTTCCTGCAGTCAGCATGCCAATTGCACATTCCCTTAAAGCTTGAGACATATGTGGCATTGTGTGACAAAACTGCACATTTTAGAGTGGCCTTTTATTGTCCCCTGCACAAGGTGCACCTGTGTAATGATTATGCTGTTTAATCAGGTTCTTGACATGCCACACCTTTCAGTTGGATGGGATTATCTTGGCAAAGGAGAAATGTTCACTAACAGGGATGTAAACAAATTTGTGCACAAAATTAGAGAAATACGTTTTTTTGTGCGTATGTAAAAATTCTGGCGTCTTTTATTTCAGTTCATGAAACATGGGACCAACACTTTATATGTTGCGTTTATATGTATATTTTCCCCCTTAAAAGTGTGGAGTATGGTGTGTGTAGATAAGTGGGGGGAAAAAACTCTGTAGCACTGACACAAAACATTTTGAATAAAGTTGAAGGGAGTGTAGACTTTCTATAGGCGTACTGTAGGTCCATTCCTCCTCATTTCCGACCTAGACCTGGTGGATATTTGTGTGATATCAGATGCGCGGTAACACTATTTCCTCCTGTTCACTCTGTCTCCCCCTAGTGTCAGGCCGCAGCAGTGCGTACGGGGACACGGCAGTGGAGGGCCACCCAGCAGGACCAGGCAGTGTGAGCTCCAGCACAGGGGCCATCAGCACCAACACAGCCCAGCAGGAGTGTGACGGATCGGACGGAGACGGAGAGACCGAGGGGGACGTCCACACTAGCAACAGGTCAGAAACCACACAAAAAAAAACACATAAAAAAACACAAAGTGTGACATCACACAGTAGCAGGGTTCAGTGGTGGTTTTAGTCTAGTTTGCTCACACCTCCTTCCCAGACCCGCCTGCTCACACCTCCTTCCCAGACCCGCCTGCTCACACCTCCTTCCCAGACCCGCCTGCTCACACCTCCTTCCCAGACCCGCCTGCTCACACCTCCTTCCCAGACCCGCCTGCTCACACCTCCTTCCCAGACCCGCCTGCTCACACCTCCTTCCCAGACCCGCCTGCTCACACCTCCTTCCCAGACCCGCCTGCTCACACCTCCTTCCCAGACCCGCCTGCTCACACCTCCTTCCCAGACCCGCCTGTTCACACCTCCTTCCCAGACCCGCCTGCTCACACCTCCTTCCCAGACCCGCCTGCTCACACCTCCTTCCCAGACCCGCCTGCTCACACCTCCTTCCCAGACTCGCCTGCTCACACCTCCTTCCCAGACCCGCCTGCTCACACCTCCTTCCCAGACCCGCCTGCTCACACCTCCTTCCCAGACCCGCCTGCTCACACCTCCTTCCCAGACCCGCCTGCTCACACCTCCTTCCCAGACCCGCCTGCTCACACCTCCTTCCCAGACCCGCCTGCTCACACCTCCTTCCCAGACCCGCCTGCTCACACCTCCTTCCCAGACCCGCCTGCTCACACCTCCTTCCCAGACCCGCCTGCTCACACCTCCTTCCCAGACCCGCCTGCTCACACCTCCTTCCCAGACCCGCCTGCTCACACCTCCTTCCCAGACCCGCCTGCTCACACCTCCTTCCCAGACCCGCCTGCTCACACCTCCTTCCCAGACCCGCCTGCTCACACCTCCTTCCCAGACCCGCCTGCTCACACCTCCTTCCCAGACCCGCCTGCTCACACCTCCTTCCCAGACCCGCCTGCTCACACCTCCTTCCCAGACCCGCCTGCTCACACCTCCTTCCCAGACCCGCCTGCTCACACCTCCTTCCCAGACCCGCCTGCTCACACCTCCTTCCCAGACCCGCCTGCTCTCACCTCCTTCCCAGACCCGCCTGCTCTCACCTCCTTCCCAGACCCGCCTGCTCTCACCTCCTTCCCAGACCCGCCTGCTCACACCTCCTTCCCAGACCCGCCTGCTCACACCTCCTTCCCAGACCCGCCTGCTCACACCTCCTTCCCAGACCCGCCTGCTCACACCTCCTTCCCAGACCCGCCTGCTCACACCTCCTTCCCAGACCCGCCTGCTCACACCTCCTTCCCAGACCCGCCTGCTCACACCTCCTTCCCAGACCCGCCTGCTCACACCTCCTTCCCAGACCTGCCTGCTCTCACCTCCATCCCTAGTGTCTGTATGTTCACACCTCCATCCCTAGTGTCCGTATGTTCACACCTCCTTCCCAGACCTGCCTGCTCTCACCTCCATCCCTAGTGTCCGTATGTTCTCACCTCCATCCCTAGTCCCTGTATGTTCACACCTCCATCCCTAGTGTCTGTATGTTCACACCTCCATCCCTAGTGTCTGTATGTTCACACCTCCATCCCTAGTGTCTGTATGTTCTCACCTCCATCCCTAGTGTCTGTATGTTCACACCTCCATCCCTAGTGCCTGTATGTTCTCACCTCCATCCCTAGTGTCTGTATGTTCTCACCTCCATCCCTAGTGTCTGTATGTTCACACCTCCATCCCTAGTGTCTGTATGTTCTCACCTCCATCCCTAGTGTCTGTATGTTCACACCTCCATCCCTAGTCCCTGTATGTTCTCACCTCCATCCCTAGTGTCTGTATGTTCACACCTCCATCCCTAGTGTCCGTATGTTCACACCTCCATCCCTAGTGTCCGTATGTTCACACCTCCTTCCCAGACCTGCCTGCTCTCACCTCCATCCCTAGTGCCTGTATGTTCCCACCTCCATCCCTAGTGTCCGTATGTTCTCACCTCCATCCCTAGTGTCCGTATGTTCACACCTCCTTCCCAGACCTGCCTGCTCTCACCTCCATCCCTAGTGTCTGTATGTTCACACCTCCATCCCTAGTGTCTGTATGTTCTCACCTCCATCCCTAGTGTCCGTATGTTCTCACCTCCATCCCTAGTGTCTGTATGTTCACACCTCCATCCCTAGTGTCCGTATGTTCTCACCTCCATCCCTAGTGTCCGTATGTTCACACCTCCATCCCTAGTGTCTGTATGTTCACACCTCCATCCCTAGTGTCCGTATGTTCTCACCTCCATCCCTAGTGTCCGTATGTTCACACCTCCATCCCTAGTTTTATTTTCCCATATTAAAGTCTGTTATGACAGATTATACTTTTTAAAATAATGTCTTTGGTGGGGTAATTGGTATTATCGAAAATAAATACGAAAACTTTGGCAGCCATGCCATTCTAAAGAGATGTATTCTACCTGTACGATTTATGGGAAGAATATTCCATTTAATTAGATCTGCTTTCCACATGGTTGAGTTATGAATAAAGTTGTCTTTATTTATTTGCCGTTTGATCAAATCAAGCTTTATTTATACAACACATTTCAGACATGGAATGCAACACGATGTGCTTCACAGGAAAAAAAGATATAAAAACAATGAAATATTTACTACACAACAAAGTAAAGAGGATAAAAAAACTATATAAACGGAATGACTAAGAAGCACCCTGAGGAAAAGCAGAGCTGAAAAGGTCCACAGTTTCTGCCCCCATCAGGTTCTCCAGCAGGCTATTCCAGAGGCTGGGGGCATAGCAACTAAAGGCTACCTCTCCATGCCTCTTGGTCCAGGGCTTTGGGATAGTTAAAAGGCCAGTGCCCGAGGACCTGAGGGACCTACTGGGTACATATCTTTAAAATCATGTCTGACATGTATTGGGGTGCACAATCATGGTTGACTTAAAAAAAACAATATAATTAACTCTAAAACTCACTAGCAGCCAGCGCAGAGACCTTTAACACGGGTGTAATGTGTGCTCTCCGTCTGGTCTTGGTCAGTACCCGTGCCTGCAGCATTCTGTATGTTTTGCAGTTGACCGATGACTTTCTTGGATAGACCAGACAGGAGAGCATTACAGTAGTCAAGCCTGCTTGTAATAAAAGCATGGATGAGTCTCTCTGTATCAGCCTGAGAGAGAAACGGCCGCACCTTGGCAATGTTTGTTGTCACTTATGAAGCATCTTATAAAGATTTTGGAGTATTCTGAAAATATTCTTTGCAAAAGGGGGCATTGAGTTTTCCATATTAGTCAGGTATATCATTAGATCCTCTGCAAATAAGTTTATATTCATGTTTACCAATACTGATACTTGTTACGTTTGTGTCCTGTCAAATTATTTCTGCTAGTGGTTCAATTGCAAGTGCAAACAGGAGGGGGGAGAGAGGACATCCCTGTCTTGTGCCCCTTTTCTAAAACAATTTCATTAGTAAATATATTTGTGTATATTTTTTCTTTAGGACATTTATACACTATTTGTATTACATTTATTATTTCACCTGAAAAGTTGAAAGCTTCCAAAGTTTTGAATAGAAAAGGCCGTTGAAGACAATCGAAAGCCTTTTCGCCACCAACAGCCATTATTGATAAATCTACATCTTGTTTTTTTGCGTATTGTGTTATACTAAACCATGTTCTTGAATTTGTTTGTCTTTTTAATAAACCCTGTTTGATTGACATGTATCAAGTCTGGTAAGACTATAAGCTTTGTTATTATTTTGTCCGAATGTATTAAACTTATGGGTCTATAATCAGCGGGGGACTCCAGATTTTCCTGGTTTTAAAATAACTTAAATAACTGTTTGATACATGGAACTAGGAAGTACTGAATTAAGTGACGTGTGTGTGTGTGTGTGTGTGTTGTCATTTGTGTAAATAGGGGCGCTACTTTGTCCCAAATAGTATGTTGAATAGAAGTCTGTGGGAAGTCCATCCGTTCCTGGTGCTCTTCTCTGTGTGAATGTATTAACATTATCTTAATATTTCTTCTTGGGTAATCTTTGTTTTTAATGATTTGTTATTTGTCTGCTGATAGTTTCTTCAGGGTTGCTGAGTCTAAGAAGGCTGTAGGATCCGTTCCACTGTTGTTTAATTCTGATTTATATACATGTTCATAGAAACTTTTTAAATGGTCATTGAGTGGCGCAGTGGTCTAAGGCACTGCATCGCAGTGCTGACTGTGCCTCTAGAGATCCTGGTTCGAATACAGGCTCTGTTGCAGCCGGCCGCGACCGGGAGACTCATGGGCGGCGCACAATTGGCCCAGCGTCGTCCAGGGTAGGGGAGGGAATGGCCGGCAGGGATGTAGCTCAGTTGGTAGAGCATGGCGTTTGCAACGCCAGGGTTGTGGTTTCGATTCCCACGGGGGGCCAGTATAAAAAAATATATATATGTATTCACTAACTGTAAGTCGCTCTGGATAAGAGCGTCTGCTAAATGACTAAAATGTAAATGGTCATTAATCGCATTGTTGTTTCTAATTACCGCTTTTGTGTAATTTATCTTTTAAAAATATAACTGGTTTAGTGTGTATTTGTTTTGTGAGAGCTGGGAGATATTTACCAGGTTTACTTGCGATTTAAGTAGTGTGCTTTTATTTTAGTTTTAAGTGATTTTTAAAGGGATAGTGCGATACGTTGTCATACTTACCCATAGTCAATTGAACTCGTGGATTCCATTTTTATGTCTCCGCGTGCAGTTTTAAGGAAGTTAAATAGTGGTTTCGCCAGCCATTGCTAACTAGCCATTAGTGCAATAAATGGTAGTCAATAGGTACAGCTCGCAAGTTAGCAATTAGCGCCAACGCTAGTCAGCAACTTCCTTCAAACTGCACGTACGGACATGAGTAGAAAAGGGCTTAATTGCCCAAATCTCGCACTGTCCCTTTAAGTGTGGTGTTCCTTGGAAACGGAGCGATTCGCGTTACTTTTCACCGTCGAAGAAGCAGCTAAGGTGATTTTTTTTGTTTGCTTCACTGATATCAGTGAATGTATCTATAAATCTGAACCACGCCTATTTTCTCTATGGGAATAGTGTCGTAAGTAGAGTTGTGTTTTGGAGTGTTTTCTGACATCCCTTCCTGCATCTGTTCCAGACTCCACGTGGTGCGCCTGATGCTTCTGGAGCGACTCCTACAACACCTGCCCCAGCTGGACAGTGTAGGAGGGGTCAACGCTATCCCCTACATGCAGGTAAGGCCAATGTAGCCTACTATGTAATTCATGTTTAGTGTCGCTGGAAGTATGCAGCTAGTACCATTTTAAGTAGAATTTTATATGGTGTCTAATTATCCTGTAAGAGAGGGTCATAATTGTCACGACACAAAACATGAAAATGTATTAATGTTCATGTTCATTGATTAATTTATTCATTCATTCATTCATTCCTGCAGGTGGTCCTGATGCTGACCTCTGACCTGGCTGGAGAAGACGACAAGGACAAGGGAGCCCTGGACGACCTGCTGGCTCTACTCATCACCGAGCTGGGCATGCATAAGAAGGTACTTACCGTGTGTGTGTGTGTGTGTGTGTGTGTGTGAAGCAGTCAAATCCTTGCTACGTCCTTGTTTCCACAATTCCTCTCAAAACACATTTGAGGAGAGATTCCAGGGTCCCGACCTCCTCCAATGAGCTACGAGAGGAAATGGGTAAACAATGACAAGAAAGAGAGGAGTTGACGGCAAGTAACGTTTTCAGATTGACACACAGCCTTGGCGCATGTGTCCCTTTTTAAAATGTTCCGTTCTCTCACCCCCATCTTTTTGTATCTCCTCCAGGACGTGTCCAAGAAGAACGAGCGCAGCCCCCTCAACGAGGTCCATCTGGTCATCATGAGACTGCTCTCTGTCTTCATGTCCAGAACCAAGTCTGGATCAAAGTCCTCCTCTGAGGTACGGGCCTTCCTCTCCTTCGATATCTAACCCCCAAAACCAATATCCCATTTTTCCTGTTTTTCTATGTTTACCTGAAGAGAATAGGATATTCAGCCACTCATGGAGGACAATGGAAGTAGATTCAAGAAATGCTTCTTTATTAAGTGACACATTTCAGCGTGATGCCTTCATTAGGGTTTTACAGACAGAAAACGGTTTGCACAACCAAAGGATTTCTGCACAAACTGTCAGAAACCATCTCAGGGAAGCTCATCTGCGTGCTCGTCGTCCTCACCAGGGTCTTGACCTGACTGCAGTTCGGCGTCGTAACCGACTTCAGTGGGTAAATGCTAACCTTCGATGGCCACTGGCATGCTGGAGAAGTGTGCCCTTCACGGATGAATCCTGGTTTCAACTGTACCGGGCAGATGACAGACAGCGTGTATGGCGTCTTATGGGCGAGCAGTTTGCTGATGTTAATGCTATGAACAGAGTGCCCCATGGTGGCGGTGGGGTTATGGTATGGGCAGGCATAAGCTACGGACAACTAACACAATTGCATTTTATAGATGGCAATTTGAATGCAGAGATACCGTGACGATATCCTGAGGGCCGTTGTCGTGCCATTCATCCGCCGCCATCACCTCATGTTTCAGCATGATAATGGCACGGCTCCATGTTGCAAGAATCTGTACACAATTCCTGGAAGGTGAAAATGTCCCAGTTCTTCCATGGCCTGCATACTCACCAGACAATGTCACCCATTGAGCATGTTTGGGATGCTCTGGATCAACGATCATGCTACATGAGGCAAATGGTGGTCACACCAGATACTGACTGGTTTTCTGATCAAAGACCCTACTTTTTTTTTTTTAAAGGTATCTGTGACCAACAGATGCATATCTGTGTTCTCAGTCATGTGAAATCCATAGATTAGGGCCTAATGAATTTATTTCAATTGACTAATGTATTCCTTATATGAACTGTAACTCAGTAAAATCTTTGAAAATGTTGCACGTTGTGTTTATATTGTTGTTCAGTGTGTGGTTGTCCTGATCACATCTGCCCCTCTTCTTCTCCAGTCGTCCTCTCTGATCTCCAACGCCACGGCCACAGCCCTGCTCAGTCAGGGGGCGGTTGACTACTGTCTCCACGTCCTCAAGTCTCTGCTGGAGTTCTGGAAGAGCCAGCAGGGAGAGGAGGAGCCTGTGGCAGCCTCCCAGCTCCTCACACCCCACACCTCCTCGTCTCCTCCGGACATGAGCCCCTTCTTCCTGAGGCAGTACGTCAAGGTAAGAGGAAACCCCCAACCCGGATTTCCAGAAAACGGAATCTTGTCGAGTGCAGCCCCACCGACTGGTTTTGGGAGATCTGGTTTTGCACTGACTTTGTTTCAGCATGTGTGAGGGGATCAGTTGGAGCAAGAATCTCTCATCTTGATCACATAATGAGTAGATATTTGAGATGTAAGGTGATCGGTAGATCAGGGATTCTGCTGCCGTCCAAATGCAAAGTAGTCCATCTGTAGCTCAGCTGGTAGAGCACGGCGTTTGTAACGCCAAGGTAGTGGGTTCGAACCCCGGGACCACCCATACACAAAAAAAAATGTGGCACGCATGACTGTAAGTAGCTTTGGATAAAAGCGTCTGCTTAAATGGCTTATTATTATTATTATATTATTATTATTATTATTATTATTATCAAACACACACAGTCTGTTCCTGTGTCTGTTCCTGTCTGTTCCTGTGTCTGTTCCCGTGTCTGTTCCCGTGTCTGTTCCTGTGTCTGTGTCTGTTCCTGTGTCTGTTTCTGTGTGTTCCTGTCTGTTCCTGTTTGTGTTCCTGTGTCTGTTCCTGTCTGTTCCTGTCTCTGTTCCTGTCTGTTCCTGTGTCTGTTCCTGTGTCTGTTCCTCTGTCTGTTCCTGTCTGTTCCTGTCTGTTCCTGTGTCTGTTCCTCTGTCTGTTCCTGTCTGTTCCTCTGTCTGTTCCTGTCTGTTCCTCTGTCTGTTCCTGTCTGTTCCTCTGTCTGTTCCTGTCTGTTCCTGTGTCTGTTCCCGTCTGTTCCTGTGTCTGTTCCTGTCTGCTTCATGTGCTGTCTGTTCTCTCCTGTCTCTCAGGGTCATGCTGGTGATGTGTTTGAGGCCTACTCCCAGCTGCTGACTGAGATGGTTCTGAGACTGCCCTATCAGATCAAGAAGATCGCTGACACCAACCCACGCATCCCGCCTCCCGTCTTCGACCACTCCTGGTTCTACTTCCTGTCTGAAGTACATGACCCTGCCCCCTCTTAACAGTCTGATATGGTTCCCTGGTCTCTGTCGCTCGCGCGTCTAACCCCCCCCTTCTACCATCTATGTTCCCCTATAGTACCTCATGATTCAGCAGACGCCCTTCGTGAGACGCCAGGTCAGGAAGCTGCTCCTGTTCATCTGTGGTTCTAAGGAGAAGTACCGTCAGCTCCGGGACCTGCACACGCTGGACTCTCACGTCCGCGGCATCAAGAAACTTCTGGAGGAACAGGGTATCTTCCTCCGCGCCGGCATCGTCACGGCAACCTCAGGCTCCGCCCTGCAGTACGACACGCTCATTAGTCTGGTGAGCATCTAGCTACGTCTCGGTCTGATTACGTTTTTACCAAGTAGTGCGCTATAAGGAACAGGGTGACGTTTCGGACATAGCCTATATATCTTCGTCAAACTGGCTCTTTGCACTTGTTCTTTTTTGTGTGATCAAGATTTAAATTAATTCTGCAAAGAAACAATACAAAGAAGAAGAACATCAACTTACAAAATCAACAAACACTGACAGTCAACACTACATAATGCTAGCTACAGTCAACACTGCATAATGCTAGCTACAGTCAACACCACATAATGCTATCCACAGTCAACACTGCATAATGCTAGCTACAGTCAACACCGCATAACGCTAGCTACAGTCAACACTACATAATGCTAGCTACAGTCAACACCACATAACGCTAGCTACAGTCAACACTACATAATGCTAGCAACAGTCAACACTACATAATGCTAGCTACAGTCAACACCACATAATGCTAGCTACAGCCAACACAGCATAATGCTAGCTACAGTCAACACTACATAATGCTAGCTACAGTCAACACTACATAATGCTAGCTACAGTCAACACCACATAATGCTAGCTACAGCCAACACAGCATAATGCTAGCTACAGTCAACACCGCATAATGCTAGCTACAGTCGACACCGCATAATGCTAGCTACAGTCGACACCGCATAATGCTAGCTACAGTCGACACCGCATAATGCTAGCTACAGTCGACACCGCATAATGCTAGCTACAGTCGACACCGCATAATGCTAGCTACAGTCGACACCGCATAATGCTATCTAGAGTCGACACCGCTTAATGCTAGCTACAGTCAACACTGCATAATGCTAGCTACAGCCAACACCGCATAATGCTAGCTACAGTCAACACCACATCATGTTAGCTACAGTCAACAACACATTATGTTAGCTACAGTCAACACCACATAACACTAGCTACAGTCAACACTACATAATGCTAGCTACAGTCAACACTACATAATGCTAGCTACAGTCAACACTACATAACACTAGCTACAGTCAACATTGGATAACACTTGCGACAGTCAACACTAGATAACGCTAGCTACAGTCAACACTACATAATTCTAGCTACAGTCAACACTACATAATGCTAGCTACAGTCAACACCACATAATGCTAGCCACAGTCAACACTGCATAATGCTAGCTACAGTCAACACCGCATAACGCTAGCTACAGTCAACACTACATAATGCTAGCTACAGTCAACACTACATAACACTAGGTACAGTCAACATTGGATAACACTTGCGACAGTCAACACTAGATAACGCTAGCTACAGTCAACACTACATAACGCTAGCCACAGTCAACACTAGATAACACTAGGTACAGTCAACACTAGATAACGCTAGCTACAGTCAACACCACATAACACTAGCTACAGTCAACACTACATAACGCTAGCTACAGTCAACACTACACAACGCTAGCTACAGTCAACACTACATAACGCTAGCTACAGTCAACACTACATAACGCTAGCTACAGTCAACACTACATAACGCTAGCTACAGTCAACACTACATAACGCTAGCTACAGTCAACACTACATAACGCTAGCTACAGTCAACACTACATAACGCTAGCTACAGTCAACACTACACAACGCTAGCTACAGTCAACACTACATAACGCTAGCTACAGTCAACACTACATAACGCTAGCTACAGTCAACACTACATAACGCTAGCTACAGTCAACACTACATAACGCTAGCTACAGTCAACACTACATAACGCTAGCTACAGTCAACACTACATAATGCTAGCTACAATAGCTGAAGTGCTGCTTGTACTTGAGAGGGTTTCACTGTTCCACAGATGGAGCACCTGAAGGCCTGTGCTGAGATAGCCACCCAGAGGACCATCAACTGGCAGAAGTTCTGTATGAAGGATGACTGTAAGTAGCCCCAATGCTTTTTGAATATGTTGAAGTATTACTAAGTTTAGTAATAACCCTGTGTACTGTACCTGTATTTGCTGTACAGTACCTGTACTGCATGAGTTGGTCAGCATAGTGCATACTCTCTCTCTCCTCTCTCCTCTCCCCCCTCTCTCTCTCCCCCCCTCTCTCTCCTCTCCCCCCTCTCTCTCTCCCCCCCTCTCTCTCCTCTCCCCCCTCTCTCTCTCCCCTCCCCCCTCTCTCTCTCCCCCCTCTCTCTCTCCTCTCCCCCCTCTCTCTCTCCCCCCCTCTCTCTCCTCTCCCCCCTCTCTCTCTCCCCTCCCCCTCTCTCTCTCCCCCCTCTCTCTCTCCCCTCTCTCTCTCCCCCCCTCTCTCTCCTCTCCCCCCCTCTCTCTCCTCTCCCCCCCTCTCTCTCCTCCCCCCCTCCCTCTCTCTTCCCCCCTCCCTCTCTCTCCTCTCCCCCCTCTCTCTCCTCTCCCTCCTCCCCCCTCCTCTCCCCCCTCTCTCTCTCCTCCCCCTCTCTCTCTCTCCTCCCCCCCTCTCTCTCTCCCCCCCTCTCTCCTCTCGCTCTCCTCCCCCCCTCTCTCCCCTCTCGCTCTCCTCCCCCCCTCTCTCCCCTCTCGCTCTCCTCTCCCCCTCGCTCTCCTCTCCCCCCTCTCTCTCTCCCCTCCCCGCTCTCCTCTCCCCCGCTCTCCTCTCCCCCCTCTCTCTCTCCCCTCCCCCCTCTCTCCCCGTCCTCTCTCCTCCCCCCTCTCTCTCCCCCCTCCCCCCTCTCACCCCCCTCTCTCCCACCTCCCCCCTCTCACCCCCCTCTCTCCCACCTCCCCCCTCTCACCCCCCTCTCTCCCACCTCCCCCCCTCTCACCCTCCTTCTCTCTCACTCTCTCTATCCCCACACTCTCCCTCTCCCCCTCTCCCTATCCCCCCACTCTCCCTCTCCCCCCCTCTCTCTCCCCCCTCTCCCTCCCCCTCTCCCCTCTCCCCCTCTCCCTCCCCCTCTCCCCTCTCCCCCCTCCCCCCCTCTCACCCTCCTTCTCTCTCACTCTCTCTATCCCCCCACTCTCCCTCTCCCCCTCTCTCTATCCCCCCACTCTCCCTCTCTCCCTCTCTCTATCCCCCCACTCTCCCTCTCTCCCTCTCTCTATCCCCCCACTCTCCCTCTCTCTCCCTCCCCTCCCCCCTCTCTCTCCCCTCTCTCCCTCCCCCCCTCTCTCCCCCCCTCTCTCTCTCCCCCCTCTCTCTCTCCCCTCCCCCCTCTCTCTCTCCCCTCCCCCCTCTCTCTCTCTCTCCTCTCTCTCTCTCTCTCCTCTCTCGCTCTCCTCTCTCTCTCTCCTCTCTCTCTCCTCTCTCTCTCTCGCTCTCTCCTCTCTCTCTCTCTCGCTCTCTCCCCCTCCCGTCTTTCTCTGTCCCGTCTTTCTCCCTCCTCCTCTCTCCCTCCCTCCAGCTGTACTGTATTTCCTGCTTCAGATGAGTTTCCTGGTGGATGAGGGAGTGTCTCCGGTGCTTCTCCAGCTGCTGTCCTGTGCTCTGTGTGGCAGCAAGGTCCTGGCCTCCTCTTCCTCGGGAGGAGGGTCCGGGGGCACCGGGGCTCAGTCCTCTCAGAGCAAGTCCTCCAGCAAGAAGAGCAAGAAGGAGGACAAGGAGAAAGACAAAGAAGGTGAGGAGAAAGAGTTTCCCAAAGTTCAAAACCTTGAAAACTAAACTAAAAACATTTATGGCTGTATATTGTTGGAAATGTGTTGATCGTTTAAAAGTTTTTGATCGTCTGAAATCTTTCAGTCGTTAGAAAATGTATCGTTTGAAGAAGAAAAAAATCCATCAACATTTCAATTGTTGGAACTTTTAAAAAACGGGCTTGGTGCAGTGGCTCCTAAGTGTGTGTGTGTGTGTGTGTGTGTGTGTGTGTGCGTGTGTGTGCGCGCGTGTGCGTGCGTGTGTGTGTGCGTGTGTATGCGTGTGTGTGTGCGCGCGTGTGTGTGTGCTTTAAGCAAGTCTCTAACCCTTGCTTCTCCTCCTCCTCCTCCTCCTCCTCCTCCTCCTGCTCCTCCTCCTGCTCCTCCTCCAGGAGAGGTTGTGGGTAGCCAGGAGGACCAGCTGTGTACTGCCCTGGTCTCTCAGCTCAACAAGTTTGCCGACAAGGAGACGCTCATCCAGTTCCTCCGCTGCTTCCTGCTCGAGTCCAACTCCTCAGCCGTTCGCTGGCAAGCCCACTGCCTCGCACTGCATATCTACAGGTATGAACTCACGCTACATGTAGCTATGTACAGTACACACAATAGCCTAGTAAAAGGTATATGTTGGAGCGATTTGAATGTGCAAGCCCTACTTCATTCTACACACAATGCCTGACCCTAGAGCGCGGCCCTACCCATATTTCTTTCTGCCAGTTTCTTGAAGTATGTTTTTCATGCTTGGGTTGTCAGAAAAGACAGCTGCAGCAGGACTACAATATCTGACCCCCGTCAACATCTACACATGGTTTCCCTCTCCAGGAACTCCAGTAAGTCTCAGCAGGAGCTGCTGTTAGACCTGACCTGGGCCATCTGGCCAGAGCTGCCCGCCTACGGACGCAAGGCCGCCCAGTTTGTGGACCTGCTTGGCTACTTCTCCCTCAAGACCCCCCAGACTGAGAAGAAAGTGGGTCTTAAATTACATTGAGTTACATTTTGACATTCAGTTGTAAAATGCTGTAGTTAATGGCGGTATATGGATGCCTTTCTGTTTAAGTTACAGTATTTTCCTTTTTATTATTCCTGTTTTCCAGTTAAAGGAGTATTCCCAGAAAGCTGTGGAGATCCTAAGGACCCAGAACCACATCCTGACCAACCACCCCAACTCCAACATCTACAGGTACGGTTCAATACAGCTGAATACAGACCAACCACCCCAACTCCAACATCTACAGGTACGGTTCAATACAGCTGAATACAGACCAACCACCCCAACTCCAACATCTACAGGTACGGTTCAATGCAGCTGAATACAGACCAACCACCCCAACTCCAACGTCTACAGGTACGGTTCAATACAGCTGAATACAGACCAACCACCCCAACTCCAACATCTACAGGTACGGTTCAATGCAGCTGAATACAGACCAACCACCCCAACTCCAACATCTACAGGTACGGTTCAATACAGCTGAATACAGACCAACCACCCCAACTCCAACATCTACAGGTACAGGTTCAATACAGCTGAATACAGACCAACCACCCCAACTCCAACATCTACAGGTACGGTTCAATACAGCTGAATACAGACCAACCACCCCAACTCCAACATCTACAGGTACGGTTCAATACAGCTGAATACAAGACCAAGCTTTCGATCATCATTACCCTCAATACAGCTGAATACAGACCAAGCTATCAATCATCATTACCCTCAATACAGCTGAATATAGACCAAGCTTTCGATCATCATTACCCTCAATACAGCTGAATACAGACCAAGCTATCGATCATCATTACCCTCAATACAGCTGAATACAGACCAAGCTTTCGATCATCATATCCCTCAATACAGCTGAATACAGACCAAGCTTTCGATCATCATTACCCTCAATACAGCTGAATACAGACCAAGCTATCAATCATCATTACCCTCAATACAGCTGAATACAAGACCAAGCTTTCGATCATCATTACCCTCAATACAGCTGAATACAGACCAAGCTTTCGATCATCATTACCCTCAATACAGCTGAATACAAGACCAAGCTTTCGATCATCATTACCCTCAATACAGCTGAATACAAGACCAAGCTTTCGATCATCATTACCCTCAATACAGCTGAATACTGACCAAGCTATCAATCATCATTACCCTCAATACAGCTGAATACAAGACCAAGCTTTCGATCATCATTACCCTCAATACAGCTGAATACAGACCAAGCTATCGATCATCATTACCCTGATATGTCTGTAGCCTCCATTGACCTTACTGGTGGAGACTACAGTTGTATTTACTTTTATCTATAGGTTTCCCTTGCAAAATAGGTTTTATCTCAAGGAGACTAGCCTGTTTAAATAAACGTTACATTAAATATATCAAACCAGTTTTAACAGCTGATTATCTTAAGGGTTTGTTATTGATTGAAATACTAACCATGTGTCTTGTTCCTTCGCCTGTCTGTTTGACGCTGCAGTACCCTGTCTGGCCTGGTGGAGTTTGATGGCTTCTACCTGGAGAGTGATCCCTGTCTCGTCTGCAACAACCCCGAAGTGCCCTTCTCTGTAAGTACAGACTAACGCTGCTTCCCAATTCTTTGCAAGTGTGCACTTGCACACTACCCCTTTTTTTTAAAGGAATGGACTGGTGGAAGTAATGTGGTGGAAGCTCCGTCCAGCCTCGCTTGCACCAATCCAATACGTTTAAATGCCTGAGAGTGAGCGATCGAGTGCACACTTCTGGGTGACGCGTAGAGAGTCTAAACCACTTTGTGTGTTAATTCCAGTGATAGGGAAGGCACTCATACAGTCTTCTCTCTCCCTCTCTGTGTGTCTTCAGAACATCAAGCTGTCGTCCATCAAGGTGGACACTAGGTACACCACCACACAGCAGGTGGTCAAGCTGATCAGCAGTCACACCATCGGTAAGGTGACGGTCAAGATAGGAGACCTGAAGAGGACCAAGATGGTCCGGACCATCAACCTCTACTACAACAACAGGACCGTGCAGGCCATCGTAGAGCTGAAGAACAAGTGAGTTTTAACACCGTGAACGCAGTCAGTTGCTGGCCCGGTCCCGGTTCTTTTCCCAGTTCTTTAAATGTACCTCTGTCTGCCTCTACCCAGACCTGCCCGTTGGCACAAGGCCAAGAAGGTCCAGCTGACTCCGGGTCAGACGGAGGTCAAGATCGACCTGCCACTGCCTATCGTAGCGTCCAATCTCATGATCGAGTTCTCCGACTTCTACGAGAACTACCAGGCCTCCAGCGAGACGCTCCAGTGCCCGCGCTGCTCTGCATCCGTGCCCGCCAACCCTGGCGTCTGTGGCAACTGTGGAGAAAACGTTTACCAGTGCCACAAGTGCAGGTAGCTAACCAGAAGACTTGAGGCCATCGATTCCTGAAATATTACATTTTTTTATATTATGGCTTATTTGAATAGGGGCAGATCAGAATTTTAAAATCATTGCAATGTCCTTACTGTATATATATATTTTTTTAGCTTGATTAGTCTGATCGGGTATACACTTTTAAGGTCTTCAAGTGGGACGCCTAGTTTTTGTGTAGTTTGGTCTTGGTGTTTTTGATGCTGACATCTTCCTCATCTTCCTCCTCCTCCTCCAGGTCCATTAATTATGATGAGAAGGACCCGTTCCTGTGTAACGCCTGTGGTTTCTGTAAATACGCCCGCTTTGACCTCATGTTGTACACCAAGCCCTGCTGTGCTGTGGACCCTATAGAGACCGAGGAGGACCGGAAGAAGGTGAAGACATTTGTTTTATTTGACTTTCAGAAACTACTTTCAGACTTTCTCAAGCTATTTTTTTCAACCCGAACCCAACCTGCAGTTTTTTTTTTTTTAAATCGCCTGATTTTCTCTGTTGTCCTGGTCTCATCTCTGTTGTCCTGGTCTCATCTCTGTTGTCCTGGTCTCATCTCTGTTGTCCTGGTCTCATCTCTCTGTTGTCCTGGTCTCATCCCTCTGTTGTCCTGGTCTCATCTCTCTGTTGTCCTGGTCTCATCTCTCTGTTGTCCTGGTCTCATCCCTCTGTTGTCCTGGTCTCATCTCTCTGTTGTCCTGGTCTCATCTCTGTTGTCCTGGTCTCATCCCTGTGTTGTCCTGGTCTCATCCCTCTGTTGTCCTGGTCTCATCCCTCTGTTGTCCTGGTCACATCTCTGTTGTCCTGGTCTCATCTCTGTTGTCCTGGTCTCATCTCTCTGTTGTCCTGGTCTCATCCCTCTGTTGTCCTGGTCTCATCTCTCTGTTGTCCTGGTCTCATCTCTCTGTTGTCCTGGTCTCATCCCTCTGTTGTCCTGGTCTCATCTCTCTGTTGTCCTGGTCTCATCCCTCTGTTGTCCTGGTCTCATCGCTCTGTTGTCCTGGTCTCATCTCTCTGTTGTCCTGGTCACATCTCTGTTGTCCTGGTCACATCTCTGTTGTCCTGGTCTCATCCCTCTCTTGTCCTGGTCTCATCCCTCTGTTGTCCTGGTCTCATCCCTCTGTTGTCCTGGTCACATCCCTCTGTTGTCCTGGTCTCATCCCTCGGTTGTCCTGGTCTCATCCCTCTGTTTTCCTGGTCTCATCCCTCTGTTTTCCTGGTCTCATCCCTCTGTTTTCCTGGTCTCATCCCTCTGTTGTCCTGGTCTCATCCCTCTGCTGTCCTGGTCTCATCCCTCTGTTGTCCTGGTCTCATCCCACTGTTGTCCTGGTCACATCTATGTTGTCCTGGTCTCATCCCTCTGTTGTCCTGGTCACATCCCTCTGTTTTCCTGGTCTCATCCCTCTGCTGTCCTGGTCTCATCCCTCTGCTGTCCTGGTCTCATCCCTCTGTTGTCCTGGTCTCATCCCTCTGTTGTCCTGGTCTCATCCCTCTGTTGTCCTGGTCTCATCCCTCTGTTGTCCTGGTCTCATCCCTCTGTTGTCCTGGTCTCATCCCTCTGTTGTCCTGGTCTCATCCCTCTGTTGTCCTGGTCTCATCCCTCTGCTGTCCTGGTCTCATCCCTCTGTTGTCCTGGTCTCATCCCTCTGTTGTCCTGGTCTCATCTCATCTCTGTTGTCCTGGTCTCATCTCATCTCTGTTGTCCTGGTCTCATCTCTCTGTTGTCCTGGTCACATCCCTGTGTTGTCCTGGTCACATCCCTGTGTTGTCCTGGTCACATCCCTGTGTTGTCCTGGTCTCATCCCTCTGTTGTCCTGGTCTCATCCCTCTGTTGTCCTGGTCTCATCCCTCTGTTGTCCTGGTCTCATCCCTCTGTTGTCCTGGTCTCATCCCACTGTTGTCCTGGTCACATCTATGTTGTCCTGGTCTCATCCCTCTGTTGTCCTGGTCACATCCCTCTGTTTTCCTGGTCTCATCCCTCTGCTGTCCTGGTCTCATCCCTCTGTTGTCCTGGTCTCATCCCTCTGTTGTCCTGGTCTCATCCCTCTGTTGTCCTGGTCTCATCCCTCTGTTGTCCTGGTCTCATCCCTCTGCTGTCCTGGTCTCATCCCTCTGTTGTCCTGGTCTCATCCCTCTGTTGTCCTGGTCTCATCTCTCTGTTGTCCTGGTCTCATCTCATCTCTCTGTTGTCCTGGTCTCATCTCATCTCTGTTGTCCTGGTCTCATCTCTCTGTTGTCCTGGTCACATCCCTGTGTTGTCCTGGTCTCATCCCTCTGCTGTCCTGGTCTCATCCCTCTGTTGTCCTGGTCTCATCCCACTGTTGTCCTGGTCTCATCCCACTGTTGTCCTGGTCACATCTATGTTGTCCTGGTCTCATCCCTCTGTTGTCCTGGTCACATCCCTCTGTTTTCCTGGTCTCATCCCTCTGCTGTCCTGGTCTCATCCCTCTGTTGTCCTGGTCACATCTCTGTTGTCCTGGTCTCATCCCTCTGTTGTCCTGGTCTCATCCCTCTGTTGTCCTGGTCTCATCCCTCTGTTGTCCTGGTCTCATCCCTCTGTTGTCCTGGTCTCATCCCTCTGCTGTCCTGGTCTCATCCCTCTGTTGTCCTGGTCTCATCCCTCTGTTGTCCTGGTCTCATCTCTCTGTTGTCCTGGTCTCATCTCATCTCTGTTGTCCTGGTCTCATCTCATCTCTGTTGTCCTGGTCTCATCTCTCTGTTGTCCTGGTCTCATCCCTCTGTTGTCCTGGTCTCATCCCTCTGCTGTCCTGGTCTCATCCCTCTGTTGTCCTGGTCTCATCCCTCTCTTGTCCTGGTCACATCCCTGTGTTGTCCTGGTCTCATCCCTCTGTTGTCCTGGTCTCATCCCTCTGTTGTCCTGGTCTCATCCCTCTGTTGCCCTGGTCTCATCCCTCTGTTGTCCTGGTCTCATCCCTCTGTTGTCCTGGTCTCATCCCTCTGTTGTCCTGGTCTCATCCCTCTGTTGTCCTGGTCTCATCCCTCTGCTGTCCTGGTCTCATCCCTCTGTTGTCCTGGTCTCATCCCTCTGTTGTCCTGGTCTCATCTCTGGGTATCTACTGTTACTGCTCTAACAAGAAACATACAACCATCCTTCCCACTTCAACTGGTTGAAAACAAAACAAAAGCCTGACTGCTGTTTGTGTTGTCTGTGTAGGCGGTGACCAACATCAACGCGCTGCTGGACAAGGCTGACCGGGTGTACCACCAGCTAATGGGACACCGACCCCAGCTGGAGAGTCTGCTGTCAAAGGTCAACGAGGCAGCACCTGAGAAACCCCAGGTCAGATGCTACCCTCCGGTACAGCATCTTCATCCGACTCACACCTTTTAGTACTTTAGAAAACACTCTTACCCAGAGTGCATTTCACTTGAGTAGGTCAAACCATTGCAAGTGAAACCTTAAAAATACCCTATCAGATGTATGACGTTGTTCCATAGGGTATGTTCTGTATTTATCATAAAGTAAAAACATTATGAAGAATTGAGCTGTTTTACTGGAAGTGGTGAACTAGTATCTGATGTTTGACGCTGTTGTCGTGCCCCTATAGGATGATTCTGGAGCAGGGGCGGGGCTTGGAGCGTCCTCGGCCAATGTGAACAGGTACATCCAACAGCTTGCTCAGGAGTACAGCGGAGACTGTAAGACGTCCTTCGACGAGCTCTCCAAGATCATACAGGTGAGAGACAGGGGACGTGATGAGCACAAATTAAATCCTGTACTTCCTAGTTTACTTCCTGGTTATGGGTACACTCAATATGGCCGCCGGTTCACCCCATCACAGAACATTGACTTGAATGGGGATGTCTCGTTTAGTAATTATCTTTATATGGAGCTTAACAGCTGTTCAAACAGCAGGTCCTACATTTAAGTATGATTTAGAGGGTTATCATTCCTAATCCCCATTTCCCCCCCCCCCCTTCCTCCTCCAGAAAGTCCTGGCGTCCCGTAAAGAACTGCTAGAGTACGACCTGCAGCAGCGTGAAGCCGCCACCAAGTCCTCTCGCTCCAGCTCCCATCAGCCCACCTTCACAGCCAGCCAGTACAGAGCCCTCTCTGTGCTAGGTACACACAGGCACACATACACACACACACACACACACACACACACACACACACACACACACACACACACACACACACACAGTAGATGTGTCATTTAGTCATTTAGCAGAAGCTCTTATCCAGAGCGATTTACATGAGCAATTAGGGTTAAGTATTGAGAGCATTGTTTTTTTTCTTATGGATGGACTAACATCAAACTTTTATCTGTCTTATCTAGGCTGCGGACACACCTCCTCCAACAAGTGTTACGGCTGTGCCTCGGCCGTGACGGGTCATTGTATCACCCTGTTGAGGGCCCTGGCCACCAACCCAGCCCTCCGGCAGATCCTGGGGCTCCAGGGGCTCATCCGAGAGCTGTTTGAGTACAACCTGAGGAGAGGCACCGCTGCCATGAGGGAGGAGGTCAGACAACTGGTCTGCCTGCTCACCAGGTACAGTGGTTGTTTGTGGTCTCATAGTGTTTATCGTGCCGAGCTAAACGCCTATGTGTTTGCTTGAAAAGCCGACCAATCTTCTGTGACAAACATATACGGTGCGTTCGGAAAGTATTCAGACCCCTTCCCTTTTATCCACATTGTGTTACGTTACAGCCTTATTCTAAAATGGATTCAATAAAACAGTTTCCTCATCAATCTGCACACAATACCCCATAATGACAAAGCGAAAAACAGGTTTTTACAAATTTTTGCAAATGTATTAAATATAAAAAACAGATACCTTATTTATGTAATTATTCAATCCCTTTGCTATGAGACTCAAAATTGAGCTCAGTTGCATCCTGTTTCCATTGATCATCCTTGAGATGTTTCTACAACTTGATTGGAGTCCACCTGTGGTAAATTCAATTGATTGGACATGATTTGGAAAGGCACACACCTGTCTATATAAGGTCCCACAGTTGACAGTGCATGTCAGAGCAAAAACCAAACCATGAGGTCGAAGGAATTGTCCATAGAGCTCAGAGACAGGATTGTGTCGAAGCACAGATCTGGGGAGGTGACCAAGAACCCGATGGTCACTCTGACAGAGCTCCAGAGTTCCTCTGTGGAGATGGGAGAACCTTCCAGAAGGACAACCATCTCTGCAGCACTCCACCAATCAGACCTTTATGGTAGAGTGGCCAGACGGAAGCCATTTCTCAATAAAAGGCACATGACAGCCCGCTTGGAGTTTGCCAAAAGGCACATAAAGGACTCTGACCATGAGAAGCAAGATTCTCTGGTCTGATGAATCCAAGATTGAACTCTTTGGCCTGAATGCCAAGCGTCACGCCTGGAGGAAACCTGGCACCATCCCTACGGTGAAGCATGGTGGTGGCAGCATCATGCTGTGGGGATGTTTTTCTGCGGCAGGGACTGGGAGACTAGTCAGGATCGAGGGAAAGATGAACGGAGCAAAGTACAGAGAGATCCTTGATGAAAACCTGCTCCAGAACGCTCAGGACCTCAGACTGGGGCGAAGGTTCACCTTCCAACAGGACAACAACCCTAAGCACACAGCCAAGACAACGCAGGAGAGGCTTCGGGACAAGTCTCTGGATGTCCTTGAGTGGCCCAGCCAGAGCCCGAACTTGAACCCGATCTAACATCTCTGGAGAGACCTGAAAATAGCTGTGCAGCGACGCTCCCCATCCAACCTGACAGAGCTTGAGAGAATCTGCAGAGAAGAATGGGAGAAACTCCGCAAATACAGGTGTGCCAAGCTTGTAGCGTCATACCCAAGAAGACTCGGAGGCTGTAATCGCTGCCAAAGGTGCTTCAACAAAGTACTGAGTAAAGGGTCTGAATACTTATGTAAATGTGATATTTACGTTTTTTAGTTTTAATACATTTGCAAACATTTTAAAAACCTGTTTTTGCCTAGTCATTATGGGGTATTGTGTGTAGATTGATGAGGGGAAAAAAACAATCTAATCCATTTTAGAATAAGGCTGTAACGTAACAAAATGTGGAAAAAGTCAAGGGGTCTGAATACTTTCCGAATGCACTGCATATTAGAGTGAGCTGTGTCAAGAATCCAGTAAATAAATAAATATGCGGCGTTTATAAAGTGTAACAAAAAATGCAGTAATATAAATATTAGAATGAGCTATGTCGAGAATACAATATTTAAATACACAGTGTGAAACGGGAAGTGTCCAGTGGTTTAATGTCTCTAACGGTGCCATTATTTTTGACCAAGTTGCCCATGGCCTCTAGTTTGAGTGTGCCAAATTAGAGAAAAAGTGACCAATCTATGCTTGAGTTATTTGACCATGTCATTGAACCTTCGCTGTGAACCCCTAAATATAAGTGTACATATGCCCAACCGAGTACTAAACCCTACAAGACTGTGTTGGCCCTCTGAGCTGAAGCCTAGGCATTCCATTTCACACATACACCGTGAGTAAACCCATTCTCATCTGTGTCTCCATCTCCCTTTACAGAGACCAGCCAGACGCCACTCAGCAGATGAATGACCTGATCATCCACAAGGTGTCCGCTGCTCTGAAGGGCCACTGGGCCAACCCTGACCTGGTCTCCAGTCTACAGTATGAGATGCTTCTGCTCACCGACTCCATCTCCAAGGAGGGGGGCTGCTGGGAGCTACGACTGCGATGCGGTGAGGGATTTTACCTCCTCTTCTCTCTCTCTCTCCCCTCTCCTCTCATCCCTTTCCCCATGAATAATCCCCGTCTCTCTCTGTGTCTATAGCCCTGAATCTGTTCCTGATGGCCGTGAACATCAACACTCCTGTAGTGGTGGAGAACATTACTCTGATGTGTCTCAGGATCCTACAGAAACTCATCAAGCCCCCTGCCCCCACCTCCAAGAAGAACAAGGTACAGTACTACACCGCATAGCGCCAGTCAGTCAGGTCATGCTTGCCTCGCAACGGCTTGGTGCGCGTTTGAGATCGACTGAATGACCGGTGTACAAATGTGTAATGAGAGTCGTTTAGGATGCAAGGTGATTTGCACAGTGACTATGTTAGAGTGCCTTAGGAAACGTTGGGGTTTTTCTGTGTTTCCAGGATTCTGCGGTGGAGTCTCTGACTACAGTGAAGCCCTACTGCAATGAGATCCATGCTCAGACCCAACTCTGGCTTAAAAAGGACCCCAAAGCATCTTACGAAGCCTGGAAAAAGTGCCTTCCAGCAAGATGTGAGTGGATGAGATTTCTGCGATCACTTAAAGAAATATATATATATATATATATATATATATATATATTTGAAAGGTTTATAATCAGTAGCATCTAGTGGAAAGCAAGTAATTATATGTATACAGAAGAACAGTAGTGTTATTGCTGAAGCAAGTTATTATGGCACTTAGAGGAACTCTCCCTTTAAGGGTATGCAAACTCTCCCTTTAAGGGTATGCAAACTCTCCCTTTAAGGGTATGCAAACTCTCCCTTTAAGGGTATGCAAACTCTCCCTTTAAGGGTATGCAAACTCTCCCTTTAAGGGTATGCAAACTCTCCCTTTAAGGGTATGCAAACTCTCCCTTTAAGGGTATGCAAACTCTCCCTTTAAGGGTATGCAAACTCTCCCTTTAAGGGTATGCAAACTCTCCCTTTAAGGGTATGCAAACTCTCCCTTTAAGGGTATGCAAACTCTCCCTTTAAGGGTATGCAAACTCTCCCTTTAAGGGTATGCAAACTCTCCCTTTAAGGGTATGCAAACTCTCCCTTTTAACAGTGTGTAAGTCCCTTTTTCTGCCCACCAGGCCAGGAGACGGTATCTAAGCCCCAGAACAAGGCTGAGGTGCGCAGACACTACCTGATGGAGAAGTGTGTGTGGAAGTGGAAACAGTTCACGAGGTCACGCTCAGAGGGCCTGTTCCCCAGGCTGCTCAAACTGGGACACAACAACTGGCTCAGACAGGTAGGGACACTCCCCTGCTCGGTAGGGACACTCCCCTGCCCTTACATGTTGTTACTCCATTCAGCTTTTAGGTAGGGACACTCCGTTCCTGGTACTGTTTGGTATGGGTAGGACCATTCAGCTTTCAGGTAGGGACACTTCGTTCTCCCGAGTGGCGCAGTGGTCTAAGGCACTGCATCGCAGTGCTAGCTGTGCCATTAGAGATCCTGGTTCGAATCCAGGCTCTGTCGTAGCTGGCCGTGACCGGGAGACCCATGGGGCGGCGCACAATTGGCCCAGCATCGTCCAGGGTAGGGGAGGGAATGGCCGGCAGGGATGGTTGGTAGAGCATGATGTTTGCAACGCCAGGGTTGTGGGTTCGATTCCCACGGGGGGCCAGTATGAAAAATAAAAATAATAATGTATGCACTCACTAACTGTAAGTCGCTCTGGATAAGAGCGTCTGCTAAATGACTAAAATGTATAAATGTATGGGTAGGACCATTCAGCTTTTAGGTAGGGACACTCCGTTCCTGGTACTGTTTGGTATGGTACATACAGTGCCTTCGTAAGTATTCAGACCCCGTCACGTTTTCCACATTTTGTTACATTACAGCCTTATTCTAAAGTTGATTAAATAAAACGTTTCCCTCATCAATCAACACAAAATACCCCATAATTACAAAGCAAAAACAGGTTTTTCGAAATTTTTGCAAATGTATAAAATAAAAACATACCTTATTTACATAAGTAAAAGCTCAGGGGCATCCTGTTTCCATTGATCATCCTTGAGATGTTTCTACCACTTGATTGGAGTCCACCTGTGGTAAAGTCAATTGATTGCACACACCTGTCTATATAAGGTCCGACAGTTGACACCAAGACTCTTCCTAGAGCTGGCCGCCCGGCCAAACTGAGCAATCGGGGGAGAAGGGCCTTCTGGTATGGTTCATACCATTAAACCTTTTAGTTAGGGACACGCCATTCCCTAGTAGGTATGGGTACAACCATTCAGATTTTTAAATGAATGGAAAGGTTTGGCAACCGGGCCTCCAGAATGATTCAATTAGACCATTCAATGAGACACTGCATCTCCCCACATGGGCCTGAGGTTTATGTAGCTGGGTCTACACAACAGATGGGGTGGGGGGGCATGGACTCATCTCACTTTTTTTTTTTTTATAGCATTTTTCACTTCCATGCTATAATTTCTAAGGCTGTAATCTCCTCTGTCTCCCAGGTGCTGTTCACCCCAGCCACCCAGGCAGCGCGGCAGGCAGCCTGCACCATCGTTGAGGCCCTCACCTCCATCCCCAGCCGCAAGCAGCAGGTGCTGGACCTGCTCACCAGGTAAGGGGGCCTCTTCGAGTTGAGAAAGGTATCACTGTTAAAGAGAAATTTCACCGGTAGACCCTATTTGGGGTGTTTTTTTCCTAGTGTTCCGAGTGGCGCAGTGGTCTAAGGCACTGCATCGCAGTGCTAGCTGTGCCACTAGAGATCCTGGTTCGAATCCAGGCTCTGTCGTAGCCGGCCGCGACCGGGAGACCCATGAGGCGGCGCGCAATTGGCCCAGCGTCGTCCAGGGTAGGGGAGGGAATGGCCGGCAGGGATGTAGCTCAGTTGATAGAGCATGGCGTTTGCAACGCCAGGGTTGTGGGTCCCCCACAGGGGGTATGAAAGAAAAAAATATATATATAATAATAAATAAATAAAAAATAATGTATGCACTAACTAACTGTAAGTCGCTCTGGATAAGAGCGTCTGCTAAATGACAAAAAAAAAAACAAAAAAAAATTATGAGATATGGGAGAAGCTAGGTGCGAGACACCGAATCCCCTTGCCTGCGTGTTTATTTGAGTAATTTGAAGAGGAACAACAATCTCCTCTTGTATTAAAGTCACTCCGAACACCTAACTGTACCCCGCAAACACACCATATATAGTATTTATTATAATATTAGTACTATATTTTTCTTGTACTGCATATATCTCATGCATTGCCATACCTGTTCCCGCATAATGCTGTGTAAACTACGTACATTGACAGACTAATCTACAGTTTTTTATTGAAACACGTTTACCTGCCAAGGAAGTTGGAAATGATGTGCCGTCGCCCTGCGTCATTTGTTTCAGCAGTTAGATTGTAGCTAATTACTTCCAAATACATTTCATGAGTATCACGATGAATCGATCCAGATGTCAACACTTTTATTGGTTTCTGATGCAGCTGGAATCATTTAGTCACTTGTCAGTACACTTGTAATATAAAACTTCTCACCATTATATACATATGTACAAGAGATGGCAATATCTATACCACGATGCAGTTGTGAGCATACTAGATTATACTACAACATCAGTCTGACGGAATATGGGGCATCTTTTGAGTCAGAAAAGGATGTTCATATGATAGGGACACCAAACATAACTGGGAAGTGATCTGAGGATTTGTCATCTCATGTATGTGTTCGAATTAGTATCTGTCAGTTAAGTTGGATGGTTAACACGGCGTATTATAAATGTTGGTTGCTGGGCCAGACGTAAACTGTCGGGAAATAATGCCACCTACCTTTACAAGGTAGTTTTTTTGTATTGCTTGCTTTGTATGTTGGGATAATATCCCGACTTATATGTCAAACAGCTTTTCTAACACGTTTTGTCTGTCCTTCAGTTACCTGGATGAGTTGAGCATCGCGGGGGAATGTGCAGCAGAGTATCTGGGTCTGTACCAGAAGCTCATCAAGCCGCCTCAGTGGAAGGTGTACCTGGCCGCCCGAGGAGTCCTGCCCTACATCGGCAACCTCATCACCAAGGAAATAGCCAACCTGTTGTCTCTGGAGGAGGCCACTCTCAGCACAGACCTGCAGCAGGGATACGCCCTCAAGAGCTTGACTGGTATGTAGCCTGTCACCTTTCATTCACCATAAACTAAGGCACTTGCATTAACTGGTCTTTATAGGGATAGTTTACTCCAATAGATAATGGACATGATTTTTCAACTTACACTACATGACCAAAAGTATGTGGATACCTGCTCGTTGAACATCTCATTCCAAAATCATGGGCATTAATATGGAGTTGGTCCCCCCTTTGCTGCTATAACAGCCTCCACTCTTCTGGGAAGGCTTTCCACTAGATGTTGGAACATTGCTGCGGGGACTTGCTTCCATTCAGCCACAAGAGCATTAGTGAGGTCGGGCACTGATGTTGGGCGATTAGGCCTGGCTCGGAATCGGCCTTCCAATTCATCTCAAAGGTGTTCGATGGGGTTGAGGTCAGGGCTCTGTGCGGACCTCACTTTGTGCACGGGGGCATTGTCATGCTGAAACAGGAAAGGGCCTTCCCCAAACTGTTGCCACAAAGTTGGAAGCACAGAATCGTCTAGAATGTCATTGTATGCTGTAGCGTTAAGATTTCCCTTCACTGGAACTAAGGGGCCTAGCCCGAACCATGAAAAACAGCCCCAGACCATTATTCCTCCTCCACCAAACTGTACAGTTGGCATTAGGCATTGAGTCAGGTTAGCGTTCTCCTGGCATCCGCCAAACCCAGATTAGTCCATCGGACTGCCAGGTGGTGAAGCGTGATTCATCACTCCAGAGAACGCGTTTCCACTGCTCCAGAGTCCAATGGCGGCGAGCTTTACACCACTCCAGCCGACGCGTGGCAGTGCGCGTGGTGATCTTAGGCTTGTGTGCGGCTGCTCTGCAACCGGTGTGGCTGAAATAGCCGAATCCACAAATGTTAAGGGGACGTCCACATACTTCTGTATATATGGTGTACGTTTCTGTCGATTTACCAAGATATTTCTCATATGAGACCCATCCTCTGTCTTCCCTCCAGGCCTGCTGTCGTCCATTGTGGAGGTGGAGTCCATCAAGCGTTACTTTAAGAGTCGTCTGGTGGGCACGGTGCTGAACGGCTACCTGTGTCTTAGGAAACTAGTGGTGCAGAGGACCAAGCTCATCGACGAGACCCAGGACATGCTGCTGGAGATGCTGGAGGACATGACCACAGGTATAAAGCTAGTTAATATATAGACCCAGGACATGCTGCTGGAGGACATGACCACAGGTATAAAGCTAGTTAATATATAGTTAATTATTAATAATATTAATAATATGTAGACCCAGGACACGCTGCTAGAGGACAATTATATTATAATTATATATACAGTACCAGTCAAAAGTTTGGACACACCTACTCATTCAAGGGTTTTTCTTTATTTTTACTATTTTCTACATTGTATAATAATAGTAAAGACATCAAAACTATGAAATAACACATATGGAATCATGTAGTAACCAAAATAGTGTTAAGTGTTAAACAAATCAAAATATATTTTATATTTGAGGTTCTTCAAAGTAGCCACCCTTTGATTTGATGACAGCTTTGCACACTCTTGGCATTCTCTCAACCAGCTTCATGAGGTAGTCACCTGGAATGCTTTTCCAACAGTCTTGAAGGAGTTCCCACATATGCTGAGCACTTGTTGGCTGCTTTTCCTTCACTCTGCGGTCCAACTCATCCCAAACCATCTCAATTGGGTTGAGGTCGGGGGATTGTGGAGGCCAGGTCATCTGATGCAGCACTCTATCACTCTTCTTCTTGGTCAAATAGCCCTTTACACAGCCTGGTTGTGTGTTTTGGTTCATTGTCCTGTTAAAAAAACAGATAGTCCCACTAAACGCAAACCAGATGGGATGGCGTATCGCTGCAGAATGCTGTGGTAGCCATGCTGGTTAAGCGTGCCTTGAATTCTAAATAAATCATTAGACAGTGTCACCAGCAAAGCACCATCACACCTCCTCCATGCCTCACGGTGGGAACCACACATGCGGAGATCATCTGTTCACCTACTCTGCGTCTCACAAAGACACAGTGGTTGGAACCAAAAATCTCAAATTTGGACTCATCAGACCAAAGGACAGATTTCCACCGGTCTGATGTCCATTGCTCGTGTTTCTTGGCCCAAGCAAGTCTCTTCTTATTATTGGTGTCCTTTAGTAGTGGTTTCTTTGCAGCAATTCGACAATGAAGGCCTGATTCACGCAGTCTCCTCTGAACAGTTGATGTTGAGATGTGTCTGTTACCTGAACTCTGAAGCATTGCTGATTTCTGAGGCTGGTAACTCAAATGAACTTATCCTCTGCAGCAGAGGTAACTCCGGGTCTTCTTTTCCTGTGGCGGTCCTCATGAGAGCCAGTTTCATCATAGCGCTTGATGGTTGTTGCGACTGCACTTGAAGAAACTTTCAAAGTTCTTGAAATGTTCCTTATTGACTGACCTTCATGTCTTAAAGTAATGATGGACTGTTGTTTCTCTTTGCTTATTTGAGCTGTTTTTACCAAATAGGGCTATCTTCTGTATACCAACCCTACCTTGTCACAACACAACTGATTGGCTCAAATGCATTAAGAAGGAAAGAAATTAACTTTTAACAGGGCACACCTGTGAATTGAAATGCATTCCAGGTGACCTACCTCATGAAGCTGGTTGAGAGAATGCCAAGAGTGTGCAAAGCTGTCAAGGCAAAGGGTGGCTACTTTTAAGAATCTCAAATATAAAATATGTTTTGATTTAACACTTTTTTTGGTTACTACGTGATTCCATATGTGTTATTTCGTAGTTTTGATGTCATCTCTATTATTCTACAAAGTAGAAAATAGTTTTAAAAAATTAATTTAAAAAACTGGAATGAGTATGTGTCCAAACTTTTGACTGGTACTGTATTATAGTAATACTATATAGACCCAGGAGATGCTTGAGAACATGACCACAGGTATACATCTAGTTCATGTATAGTTACAGTACATTCGGAAAGTATTCAGGCCCCTAGACTTTTTCCACATTTTATTACGTTACAGCCTTATTTTAAAATTGATTAAATCGTTTTTCCCGCTCATCAATCTACACACAATACCCCAGAATGACAAAGCAAAAACATAATTATTCAGACCATTTACTCAGTACTTTGTTGAAGCATCTTTGGCAGTGATTACAGCATCGAGTCTTCTTGGGTATGACGCTACAAGCTTGGCACACCTGTATTTGGGGAGTTTCTCCCATTCTTCTCTGCAGATCCTCTCAAGCTCTGTCAGGTTGGATGGGGAGCGTCACTGCACAGCTATTTTCAGGTCTCTCTAGAGGTGTTCGATCGGGTTCAAGTCCGGGCTCTGGCTGGGCCACTCAAGGACATTCAGAGACTTGTCCCGAAGCCTCTCCTGCGTTGTCTTGGCTGTGTGCTTAGGGTCGTTGTCCTGTTGGAAAGTGAACCTTCACCCCAGTCTGAGGTCCTGAGCGCTCTGGAGCAGGTTTTCATCAAGGATCTCTCTGTACTTTGCTCCGTTCATCTTTCCCTCGATCCTGACTAGTCTCCCAGTCCCTGCCGCTGAAAACATCCCCAAGGCCCTTTTCTCCCGATTGCTCAGTTTGTCCGGGCGGCCAGCTCTAGGAAGAGTCCTGGTGGTTCCAATCTTCTTCCATTTAAGAATGATGGAGGCCACTGTGTTCTTGGGAACTTTTAATGCTGCAGAAATGTTTTGGTACCCTTCCCCAGATCTGTGCCTCGACACAATCCTGTCTCAGAGCTCTACAGACAATTCCTTTTGACCTCATGCCTTGGTTTTTGCTATGACATGCACTGTCAACTGTGGGACCTTACATAGACAGGTGTGTGCCTTGTCAAATCATGTACAATCAATTGAATTTACCACAGGTGGACTTCAATCAAGTTGTAGAAACATCTTAAAGATTATCAATGGAAACAGGATAATAATATGCCATTTAGCAGACGCTTTTATCCAAAGCGACTTACAGTCATGCGTGCATACATTTTTGTGTATGGGTGGTCCCGGGGATCGAACCCACTACCTTGGCGTTACAGGCGCCGTGCTCTACAAGCTGAGCTACAGAGGATGCACCTGAGCTCAATTTTGAGTCTCATAGCAAAGGGTCTGAATACTTAAGTAAATAAGGTATTTCTGTTTTTTATTTTTTATAAATTTGCACAAATTTCTAAAAACCTGTTTTCGCTTTGTCATTATGGGGTATTGTGTGTAGATCGAGGAACATTTTTATTTAATCCATTTTAGAATAAGGCTGTAACGTAACAAATAGTGAAAAAAGGGAAGGGGTCTGAATACTTTCCGAATGCACTGTATATTATAATAAAATATATAGACCCAGGACATGCTGCTGGAGGACATGACCACAGGTCTCGTCAAATGCACACTCATGAACTGCTCATTTTGATGCAAGTAAACTCCATATGGCCGCCGGGCCACCAATCACGGAAACGTTGACTTGAATTGGAATGTCCGTTCTCGTGCCGGAATCGGTGGTGTCAGAGTTGTAAATGTGTGCTTTCTTTCCATTCTCCAGGGACCGAGTCTGAGACCAAGGCCTTCATGGCAGTGTGTATTGAGACAGCCAAGAGATACAACCTGGATGACTACAGAACGCCGGTGTTCATCTTTGAGAGACTCTGCAGCATCATCTACCCCGTAAGTGGCCTCTTCTCTGTTCCTGCTGAAACTCCCAAGTCCGTGGTTCAATTCCTCGTATCCTCTTTCCTCACCTCCTTCTCAAAACACATTGGAGAGGTCCAAGGGGAGGGACCTTGAGCCATCTCCTCTGATACGGTTGAGGAAGAGGCAAGGAGATAGGATGCGAGGAATCGCAGAAAGATGAATTGATAGCCTTTTGTTTTTCTAGGAATGCATTGCATGGCAACTGAATCTCCTCCTCTTCCTCCTCCTCTTCCTCTCCCCCCTCCAGGAGGAGAACGAGGTGACAGAGTTCTTTGCGACCCTGGAGAAGGATCCTCAGCAGGAGGACTTCCTGCAGGGCCGTATGCCTGGTAACCCGTACAGCAGCAACGAGCCAGGCATCGGACCCCTGATGAGGGACATCAAGAACAAGATCTGTCAGGACTGTGACCTGGTGGCCCTGCTAGAGGACGACAGTGGCATGGAGGTAGGAAACCTTATATTTCTCCTGTAGCTAACTGCTTTTTGTCCAAGACACTGTCTACCTCTTGCACATAAGTAATATTTTGCTGTGCTGTTGGGGATTGCTGTCCTGGAGTTGAAACAGAAGAAGATGGGGGACTGTTCTTCACCTAATGGTTTCCTGGCTATTTGTTTCTCCTAGCTTCTGGTGAACAACAAGATCATCAGTTTGGACCTGCCTGTGGCTGAGGTTTACAAGAAAGTGTGGTGCCCTACCAACGAGGTGACAAACTCTTCACTATTTATTGTCCAACTGGGATTTTTCCAAACAGTGGTTTGAGGTTGTCTAGGCTTGTTTGTGAAGAGCGTTAACCCGGTTTGTTTTGTCTGTCAGGGAGAGCCAATGAGGATAATCTATCGTATGAGGGGTCTCCTTGGAGACGCTACCGAGGAGTTTGTAGAGTCCCTGGACTCTACCACAGAGGAAGAGGAGGATGAGGAGGAGGTCTATAAGATGGCAGGAGTGATGGCTCAGTGTGGGGGGCTGGAGTGTATGCTCAGCAGACTGTCTGGCATCAGGGACTTCAAACAGGGAAGACACCTGCTCACTGTGAGTAGTACATGGAATGGATACTCACTCCATTAGCTATTTGTTCTGTTTAGTTATTTATTTGAGGAAACACAACGTTTACATTGTAGTCAGACTCTTGTTACTAACATTTATTATTTATTTGACACATACTGTACTTACTAACAGTCATCGGAGAAGCTGAAAAATGTAGTGATGTATGAAAGAATCAGTGAACCGTATAACACCACCGTACCTGTCCCCTCCCAGGTCCTGCTGAAGCTGTTCAGTTACTGTGTAAAGGTGAAGATCAACAGACAGCAGCTGGTCAAACCAGAGATGAACACGCTCAACGTCATGCTGGGCACACTCAACCTGGTGAGGACTAAATGACGTTGCCCTGTCTGTCCAAGCAGGCTGACTCATTTATACCACCTCATTCAGTACTGAGTGTACAAAACATTAGGAACACCATGACATAGACTGACCAGGTGAAAGCTATGATCCCTTATTGATGTCACCTGTTAAATCCACTTCACATCAGTGTAGATGAAGGGGAGGAGACAGGTTAAAGATGGATTTTTAAGCCTTGACACAATTGAGACATGGATTGTGTATGTGTGCCATTTAGAGGGTGAATGGGCAAGATAAAAGATGTAAGAGACTTTGAACGGGGTATGGTAGTAGGTGCCAGGCGCACTGGTTTGTGTCAAGAACTGCAGCACTGCTGGGTTTTTCACGCTCAACAGTTTCCCGTGTGTATCAACAATGGTCCACCACCCAAAGGACTTCCAGCCAACTTGACACAACTGTGTGAATCATTGGAGTCGACATGGGCCAGCATCCCTGTGGAACGCTTTCGACACCTTGTAGTCCATGCTCCGACGAATTTAGGCTGTTCTGAGGGCAAAAGGGGGTACAACTCAATATTAGGAAGGTGTTCTTAATGTTTTGTACACTCAGTGTTCGTTTTTTATTATTATTATTTTTTAGTCATTTTAGCAGACGCTCTTATCCAGAACAACTTACAGGAGCAATTAGGGTTAAGTGCCTTGCTTAAGGGCACATCGACAGATTTTTCAACTAGTCGGCTCGGGGATTAGAACCAGCGACCTTTCGGTTACTGGCACAACGCTCTTAACCACTAAGCTACGTTCATAGAGAGGATGTAATGTAACCTTGTGATATGATGTGATGCAGATACAAGATGCACAATTCAGACTATATGTTTTTGTTATTGGGGTAAAGATAGATGTAAGTGGAATTTTGACCAGAGCGTGGCCATGTTTGTTTTTTCTCTGTAGGCGTTGGTTGCGGAGCAGGAGAGTAAGGACAGCGGAGGGGCGTCCATAGCGGAGCAGGTCCTCAGCATTATGGAGATCATTCTGGATGAGGCCAACGCTGAGATCTCAGAGGACAAGGTGAGACTGAGGCTGTCGGCACGGGAGGAATATCCGGAATAATAAACTGTCTGTTCCCTTGGAAACCGTTATGAGTGTGTTTCGCGAAGTGGACTATCCTGGTCAAACAATACATAGAACAAAATAATGTTCCATCCAAGAGCTGTTTAGACCAAGTCTGATTTTTTTACATTAAAACATTATCTCATCTGGCTGCTTGCACTGTCAAATGTTTTCAAATGAAATAATCATTTGGTGGCTCCAAACAACTAAAAGTACAATTCTCACATCTCTTGTTTCCCCCCTGGATTGTTGTTCCATGAAGCTTAAAGTGTGTTGCCTCTCTCCCCAGGGTAACCTGTTGTTGACAGGGGACAAGGACCAGCTGGTGATGCTGCTGGATCAGATCAACACTCCGTTTGTCCGTTCCAACCCCAGTGTTCTGCAGGGTCTCCTACGCATCATACCGTACCTGTCCTTTGGAGAACTGGAGAAGATGAGGATCCTAGTGGAGAGATTCAAACCATGCTGCAGCTTCGACAAGTATGGAGCCGCCTCACTGGTTTTAAAGGGGGGGATAAACCCTAACTGGGTTTGGGTATAGTAAAGTGTGTATTTGTCTTTCTTTAGAAGTGTTGGTTTTATTCACATGACGTCCGTGACGTCTGAACCTTTTGTCCCGGTGTGTTTCCAGGTACGACGAGGAGCACAGTGCCGATGAGAAGGTCTTCATAGACTGCTTCTGTAAGATCACTGCTGGCATCAAGAACAACAGCAACGGACACCAACTCAAAGACCTGATACTGCAGAAAGGCATCACGCAGAGCGCCCTGGACTACATGAAGAAACACATCCCCAACGCCAAAAAGTATGCTGTGTGATTGGAGCCCTGTTACCTTAAACACTGATCACAAAACCTAGCGATTACCTGTATTTAAGTTAGAGCCCTTCCTAAGGCAACCGTTTTTTTGTTTTGGTATGCAATGCTCACAGGATTTGTCTATACAACTCAAAACAGATCTGGGACCAGGCTAGGGCTTTTCTGCGATGTAATTTGAGTTCAGTCATCTTTCTAAACACTGATCAAAAAAATATTTGCAAAATAAAGAAAAAATAGTATATCAAAAAAGGATTTAATTCAGTAAAGTACTTAACTTATATCTTCAAATCAATATTTATAAAATGACTGCAATGAGGGCTCTGTACAGTATGCTAAACGACACTGACCTCTCTCCTCTGTGCAGTATGCTAAACGACACTGACCTCTCTCCTCTGTACAGTATGCTAAACGACACTGACCTCTCTCCTCTGTGCAGTATGCTAAACGACACTGACCTCTCTCCTCTGTACAGTATGCTAAACGACACTGACCTCTCCTCTGTACAGTATGCTAAACGACACTGACCTCTCATCTGTACAGTATGCTAAACGACACTGACCTCTCCTCTGTACAGTATGCTAAACGACACTGACCTCTCCTCTGTACAGTATGCTAAACGACACTGACCTCTCCTCTGTGCAGTATGCTAAACGTCACTGACCTCTCCTCTGTACAGTATGCTTAACGACACTGACCTCTCATCTGTACAGTATGCTAAACGTCACTGACCTCTCCTCTGTACAGTATGCTAAACGACACTGACCTCTCTCCTCTGTACAGTATGCTAAACGACACTGACCTCTCCTCTGTGCAGTATGCTAAACAACACTGACCTCTCATCTGTACAGTATGCTAAACGACACTGACCTCTCCTCTGTACAGTATGCTAAACGACACTGACCTCTCCTCTGTACAGTATGCTAAACGACACTGACCTCTCCTCTTTACAGTATGCTAAACGTCACTGACCTCTCCTCTGTGCAGTATGCTAAACAACACTGACCTCTCATCTGTACAGTATGCTAAACGACACTGACCTCTCCTCTGTACAGTATGCTAAACGACACTGACCTCTCCTCTGTACAGTATGCTAAACGACACTGACCTCTCCTCTTTACAGTATGCTAAACGACAATGACCTCTCCTCTGTGCAGTATGCTAAACGACACTGACCTCTCTCCTCTGTGTACAGTATGCTAAACGACACTGACCTCTCCTCTGTGTACAGTATGCTAAACGACACTGACCTCTCCTCTGTGTACAGTATGCTGTGTACAGTATGCTAAACGACACTGACCTCTCCTCTTTACAGTATGCTAAACGACACTGACCTCTCCTCTTTACAGTATGCTAAACGACACTGACCTCTCTCCGATGTACAGTATGCTAAACGACACTGACCTCTCCTCTGTACAGTATGCTAAACGACACTGACCTCTCCTCTGTACAGTATGCTAAACGACACTGACCTCTCCTCTGTGTACAGTATGCTAAACGACACTGACCTCTCCTCTGTGTACAGTATGCTAAACGACACTGACCTCTCCTCTTTACAGTATGCTAAACGACACTGACCTCTCCTCTGTGTACAGTATGCTAAACGACACTGACCTCTCCTCTGTACAGTATGCTAAACGACACTGACCTCTCCTCTGTACAGTATGCTAAATGACACTGACCTCTCCTCTGTACAGTATGCTAAACGACACTGACCTCTCCTCTGTACAGTATGCTAAACGACACTGACCTCTCCTCTGTACAGTATGCTAAACGACACTGACCTCTCCTCTGTACAGTATGCTAACGTCACTGACCTCTCCTCTGTACAGTATGCTAAACGACACTGACCTCTCTCCTCTGTACAGTATGCTAAACGACACTGACCTCTCCTCTGTACAGTATGCTAAACGACACTGACCTCTCCTCTGTACAGTATGCTAAACGACACTGACCTCTCCTCTGTGCAGTATGCTAAACGACACTGACCTCTCCTCTGTACAGTATGCTAAACGTCACTGACCTCTCCTCTGTACAGTATGCTAAACGACACTGACCTCTCCTCTGTACAGTATGCTAAACGACACTGACCTCTCCTCTGTACAGTATGCTAAACGTCACTGACCTCTCCTCTGTGCAGTATGCTAAACGACACTGACCTCTCCTCTGTGCAGTATGCTAAACGACACTGACCTCTCCTCTGTGCAGTATGCTAAACGACACTGACCTCTCCTCTGTACAGTATGCTAAACGACACTGACCTCTCCTCTGTACAGTATGCTAAACGACACTGACCTCTCCTCTGTACAGTATGCTAAACGACACTGACCTCTCCTCTGTACAGTATGCTAAACGTCACTGACCTCTCCTCTGTACAGTATGCTAAACGACACTGACCTCTCCTCTGTACAGTATGCTAAACGACACTGATCTCTCCTCTGTGCAGTATGCTAAACGATACTGACCTCTCCTCTGTACAGTATGCTAAACGTCACTGACCTCTCCTCTGTACAGTATGCTAAACGACACTGACCTCTCCTCTGTACAGTATGCTAAACGACACTGACCTCTCCTCTGTACAGTATGCTAAACGACACTGACCTCTCCTCTGTACAGTATGCTAAACGTCACTGACCTCTCCTCTGTGCAGTATGCTAAACGACACTGACCTCTCCTCTGTGCAGTATGCTAAACGACACTGACCTCTCCTCTGTGCAGTATGCTAAACGACACTGACCTCTCCTCTGTGCAGTATGCTAAACGACACTGACCTCTCCTCTGTGCAGTATGCTAAACGACACTGACCTCTCCTCTGTGCAGTATGCTAAACGACACTGACCTCTCCTCTGTACAGTATGCTAAACGACACTGACCTCTCCTCTGTGCAGTATGCTAAACGACACTGACCTCTCCTCTGTACAGTATGCTAAACGTCACTGACCTCTCCTCTGTACAGTATGCTAAACGTCACTGACCTCTCCTCTGTGTACAGTATGCTAAACGACACTGACCTCTCCTCTGTACAGTATGCTAAACGACACTGACCTCTCCTCTGTACAGTATGCTAAACGACACTGACCTCTCCTCTGTACAGTATGCTAAACGACACTGACCTCTCCTCTGTACAGTATGCTAAACGACACTGACCTCTCCTCTGTACAGTATGCTAAACGTCACTGACCTCTCCTCTCTACAGTATGCTAAACGACACTGACCTCTCCTCTGTACAGTATGCTAAACGTCACTGACCTCTCCTCTGTACAGTATGCTAAACGTCACTGAACTCTCCTCTGTGCAGTATGCTAAACGACACTGACCTCTCCTCTGTACAGTATGCTAAACGTCACTGACCTCTCTCCTCTGTGTACAGTATGCTAAACGACACTGACCTCTCCTCTGTACAGTATGCTAAACGACACTGACCTCTCCTCTGTACAGTATGCTAAACGACACTGACCTCTCCTCTGTACAGTATGCTAAACGACACTGACCTCTCCTCTGTACAGTATGCTAAACGACACTGACCTCTCCTCTGTACAGTATGCTAAACGTCACTGACCTCTCCTCTCTACAGTATGCTAAACGACACTGACCTCTCCTCTGTACAGTATGCTAAACGTCACTGACCTCTCCTCTGTACAGTATGCTAAACGTCACTGAACTCTCCTCTGTGCAGTATGCTAAACGTCACTGAACTCTCCTCTGTGCAGTATGCTAAACGACACTGACCTCTCCTCTGTACAGTATGCTAAACGTCACTGACCTCTCTCCTCTGTGTACAGTATGCTAAACGACACTGACCTCTCCTCTGTACAGTATGCTAAACGACACTGACCTCTCCTCTGTACAGTATGCTAAACGTCACTGACCTCTCTCCTCTGTACAGTATGCTAAACGACACTGACCTCTCCTCTGTACAGTATGCTAAACGACACTGACCTCTCCTCTGTGCAGTATGCTAAACGACACTGACCTCTCCTCTGTACAGTATGCTAAACGACACTGACCTCTCCTCTGTACAGTATGCTAAACGTCACTGACCTCTCTCCTCTGTACAGTATGCTAAACGACACTGACCTCTCCTCTGTACAGTATGCTAAACGACACTGACCTCTCCTCTGTGCAGTATGCTAAACGACACTGACCTCTCCTCTCTACAGTATGCTAAACGACACTGACCTCTCTCTGTACAGTATGCTAAACGACACTGACCTCTCTCCTCTGTACAGTATGCTAAACGACACTGACCTCTCCTCTGTACAGTATGCTAAACGACACTGACCTCTCCTCTGTACAGTATGCTAAACGACACTGACCTCTCTCCGATGTACAGTATGCTAAACGACACTGACCTCTCCTCTTTACAGTATGCTAAACGACACTGACCTCTCCTCTGTACAGTATGCTAAACGACACTGACCTCTCTCTGTACAGTATGCTAAACGACACTGACCTCTCTCCTCTGTACAGTATGCTAAACGACACTGACCTCTCCTCTGTACAGTATGCTAAACGACACTGACCTCTCTCCGATGTACAGTATGCTAAACGACACTGACCTCTCCTCTGTACAGTATGCTAAACGACACTGACCTCTCCTCTTTACAGTATGCTAAACGACACTGACCTCTCCTCTGTACAGTATGCTAAACGACACTGACCTCTCTCCTACCTTCCAGTCTGGATGCTGACGTGTGGAAGAAGTTCCTGTCTCGTCCAGCTTTACCCTTCATCCTCAGACTGCTCCGAGGCCTGGCCACCCAGCACCCTCCTACACAGGTACACACCTGGGGCACACCCTAGCAAAACGTTTTGAAACAAATTAACAAACATCTGTTATTGAGGGAATGATGTATATGGTTTAGTGTTAAGATTTCCTGCCCGTGCTAAACTTTTCTGAACACCCCTCTCGGCCGTCTCGCTCTCCCGCCCTCTCTCCAGATGCTGATAGGGACAGACTCCATCACTAACCTTCACAAGCTGGAGCAGGTGTCTAGTGACGAGGGCATTGGGACGCTGGCAGAGAACCTTCTGGAGGCGCTGAGGGAGCACGCCGAGGTCAACCTGAAGATCGACGCTGCTCGCAGGGAGACACGGGCTGAGAAGAAACGCATGGCCATGGCTATGAGACAGAAAGCTCTGGGGACACTGGGCATGACGGTAGGTTACTGACTGGGTCTGGTAGGTAGGGGGAGGTAGGCTCTGGGGACACTGGGCATGACAGTAGGTTACTGACTGGGTCTGGTAGGTAGGTGGTAGGCTCTGGGGACACTGGGCATGATGGTAGGTTACTGACTGGGTCTGGTAGGTAGGGGGAGGTAGGCTCTGGGGACACTGGGCATGATGGTAGGTTACTGACTGGGACTGGTAGGTAGGTAGGGGGAGGTAGGCTCTGGGGACACTGGGCATGATGGTAGGTTACTGACTGGGTCTGGTAGGTAGGTGGTAGGCTCTGGGGACACTGGGCATGATGGTAGGTTACTGACTGGGTCTGGTAGGTAGGTGGTAGGCTCTGGGGACACTGGGCATGATGGTAGGTTACTGACTGGGTCTGGTAGGGAGGTAGGGGGAGGTAGGCTCTGGGGACACTGGGCATGATGGTAGGTTACTGACTGGGTCTGGTAGGTAGGTAGGGGGAGGTAGGCTCTGGGGACACTGGGCATGATGGTAGGTTACTGACTGGGTCTGGTAGGTAGGTGGTAGGCTCTGGGGACACTGGGCATGATGGTAGGTTACTGACTGGGTCTGGTAGGTAGGTAGGGGGAGGTAGGCTCTGGGGACACTGGGCATGATGGTAGGTTACTGACTGGGTCTGGTAGGTAGTCAGGGGGAGGTAGGCTCTGGGGACACTGGGCATGATGGTAGGTTACTGTCTGGGTCTGGTAGGGAGGTAGGCTCTGGGGACACTGGGCATGATGGTAGGTTACTGACTGGGACTGGTAGGTAGGTAGGGGGAGGTAGGCTCTGGGGACACTGGGCATGATGGTAGGTTACTGACTGGGTCTGGTAGGTAGGTAGGTAGGTAGGGGGAGGTAGGCTCTGGGGACACTGGGCATGATGGTAGGTTACTGACTGGGTCTGGTAGGTAGGGGGAGGTAGGCTCTGGGGACACTGGGCATGATGGTAGGTTACTGACTGGGTCTGGTAGGTAGGTAGGGGGAGGTAGGCTCTGGGGACACTGGGCATGATGGTAGGTTACTGTCTGGGTCTGGTAGGTAGGTAGGGGGAGGTAGGCTCTGGGGACACTGGGCATGATGGTAGGTTACTGACTGGGTCTGGTAGGTAGTCAGGGGGAGGTAGGCTCTGGGGACACTGGGCATGATGGTAGGTTACTGTCTGGGTCTGGTAGGTAGGTAGGGGGAGGTAGGCTCTGGGGACACTGGGCATGATGGTAGGTTACTGTCTGGGTCTGGTGGGGAGGTAGGCTCTGGGGACACTGGGCATGATGGTAGGTTACTGACTGGGTCTGGTAGGTAGGTAGGGGGAGGTAGGCTCTGGGGACACTGGAAGTAAGAGATGATAGAGGGTCCAGAGGCATTCTGTAGCTGGATTGAAACCCCT
>CM062502.1:4780681-4855681 GCA_031479575.1 Coregonus ussuriensis
TAGACGGGTATGTTGTGCAGGGTGGAAGGGCAATAGACGGGTATGTTGTGCAGGGTAGAAGGGCAATAGACGGGTATGTTGTGCAGGGTGGAAGGGCAATAGACGGGTATGTTGTGCAGGGTGGAAGGGCAATAGACGGGTATGTTGTGCAGGGTGGAAGGGCAATAGACGGGTATGTTGTGCAGGGTGGAAGGGCAATAGACGGGTATGTTGTGCAGGGTAGAAGGGCAATAGACGGGTATGTTGTGCAGGGTTGGGTTCTCTTCTCAGTAAATCAAATGAAAAGAGTCCTGAGCCCTCCCTCTCCAGTAACTCAAACTCCAATAATCCTGATTTGTAATTGGTTCTCCCTTACTCCAAAATAAGGTCACAATTTACAGTACTGTCCAAATGAACAGTAAACGGGGCCTGCATCATTCCTTTGGATTTGACACACTTCTCTGTCTTTTTGATGTTTTGTTATCTCACTAACTGGCAGTTTCTTTTCAGGTCTTCCACACAACAATTTATTCGATATTTGATAACGTCCTACCGACGATTCCCAGAAGTATTTCTGGTAAAGCAAGGTGCCACTGAGTTCTTCAAACCTCTGTGATTTATAAATGAATTACCCTATAGACGTGCTATCGCGACACGTGAAACTGCATCCCTTGTACTCTTGAGCTGAATGCATGGTGTGGACTTTAAAACCCAATTTAGTGTTGCTTCTTGACCTATTCTGTTCTCGTTGCTACGATGTTCAACGGTTGCTGAATGTCAGCTTTTTTTGGATTAGCAATGATATGAATAAAACCATGATAATAATTCCACATCCAACGCTCTGTGTCATGTCCGGGTTGTTATGTTTAGCGTGGCTTTTTTTTATTGTCACGAAACGAAGTTTGAAACCTGGCTAAACCGGTTAATCCAAGCCGTCTATGAAGTGCTCCTCAGATCAGTTACAAGTCATCTTAGTCCTTATTTCTGTAAAGGCTAACCGTGTTCAACCCAATTCATCACTTCCTGGTACTTCTGTTGGGTGTTTCTCGGAGCGTCCACTAGAGGGCTCCTCAAGCCTACTCCTGAACAAAAAGCATCTTTCAGGCGGAAGCATGGATACGGAGTGCGGTGGACAAGAAAGTGTCTGTACAGTTTAGTCTGTATAGGGGCAGGCCTGTCTCTACAGCAATATTTGACTCTTACCTGCGGTAGCCATACTTTTTTTTTTAAATAATAATTTATTTTGATATTTTATAAACGCACACAAACGACTACATGCATCACACCTGCCCAGACCCACTAGCCCCCAGCCCTATCTCCAGCGGCCGCATCACTTCCTGCCACATACCGTACTATTGCCACACCGTCTTAATGACCTTGAAACTGGCTGAAGTTATGTTAAGTGGTGCCTTAATCATTGAACCAGAGTCTGTCTTCATTCAGCGTACAATGATAAAAGTGCACAACGTTGATTTGAAGGACGTGATGTATGAACTCCTCTTAGTTTGCCAGTTACATAACATTAGAACAGAGGTTCTTCAGATTTTTTCAGCTCGAGAACCAAGTGAGAAAGTGTGTGATTCTAAAATGTTGACTCACATCTCGCGACCCACTTTGGGTCCCGACCCATAGTTTAACAAAACCCTGCATTAGAATATTCTAAACTGGCAGAACTGCTTCAGTTGCAACAGCTGTACTATAACGTGTGGTATTCAGTATGCTTTTCTTTGTTCTAACCAGACCATATGTCACAAGTCCCCCTCTCCCTTTCCTCAACAACAGCTGCTAAAGGCATTAGATCAGGAACCACCGGAGTAGAGCTGGACTCAACAGGGAGAGGAGTGGAAAACACCAGGCACTACTGAGACATGACCCCCAGGGGGTGCTGTAGAGAGATGTGCAAAATGAGCACAGATAGTGTAGGTTTGTATTTCCAAAACTGAGTTTGGGCCTACAGTGCGTCTGTTTTCTCCTGCCTCAGAGCTTGTACTTGAACATTGCTTTAGGATAGACAGTTTAGCCCTAGTAAAACACTGTTCAAGTCATTTCCAGGCTTTACAGCACAGCTCCTCTTTAAGTAGAGTTGTCCCTCAGTGCTCTGAGTGCAATATCACAGACCAGCTTTAGTAGCTCTATCCCAGACCGGCTTTAGTAGCGCTATCCCAGACCGGCTTTAGTAGCGCTATCCCAGACCAGCTTTAGCAGCTCTATCCCAGACCAGCTTTAGTAGCTCTATCCCAGACCAGCTTTAGTAGCTCTATCCCAGACCAGCTTTAGTAGCTCTATCCCAGACCAGCTTTAGTAATTCTATCCCAGACCAGCTTTAGTAGCGCTATCCCAGACCAGCTTTAGTAGCGCTATCCCAGACCAGCTTTAGTAGCTCTATCCCAGACCAGCTTTAGTAGCTCTATCCCAGACCAGCTTTAGTAGCGCTATCCCAGACCAGCTTTAGTAGCGCTATCCCAGACCAGCTTTAGTAATTCTATCCCAGACCAGCTTTAGTAGCGCTATCCCAGACCAGCTTTAGTAATTCTATCCCAGACCAGCTTTAGTAGCTCTATCCCAGACCAGCTTTAGTAGCGCTATCCCAGACCAGCTTTAGTAGCGCTATCCCAGACCAGCTTTAGTAGCGCTATCAGACAGCTCTATCCCAGACCAGCTTTAGTAGCGCTATCAGACAGCTCTATCCCAGACCAGCTTTAGTAGCTCTATCCCAGACCAGCTTTAGTAGCTCTATCCCAGACCAGCTTTAGTAGCGCTATCCCAGACCAGCTTTAGTAGCTCTATCCCAGACCAGCTTTAGTAGCTCTATCCCAGACCAGCTTTAGTAGCTCTATCCCAGACCAGCTTTAGTAGCTCTATCCCAGACCAGCTTTAGTAGCGCTATCCCAGACCAGCTTTAGTAGCTCTATCCCAGACCAGCTTTAGTAGCTCTATCCCAGACCAGCTTTAGTAGCTCTATCCCAGATCAGCTTTAGTAGCTCTATCCTAGACCAGCTTTAGTAGCGCTATCCCGTACCAGCTTTAGTAGCGCTATCCCGTACCAGCTTTAGTAGCGCTATCCCGTACCAGCTTTAGTAGCGCTATCCCGTACCAGCTTTAGTAGCGCTATCCCGTACCAGCTTTAGTAGCTCTATCCCAGACCAGCTTTAGTAGCTCTATCCCAGACCAGCTTTAGTAGCTCTATCCCAGACCAGCTTTAGTAATTCTATCCCAGACCAGCTTTAGTAGCTCTATCCCAGACCAGCTTTAGTAGCGCTATCCCAGACCAGCTTTAGTAGCGCTATCAGACAGCTCTATCCCAGACCAGCTTTAGTAGCGCTATCCCAGACCAGCTTTAGTAGCGCTATCAGACAGCTCTATCCCAGACCAGCTTTAGTAGCTCTATCCCAGACCAGCTTTAGTAGCGCTATCCCAGACCAGCTTTAGTAGCGCTATCCCAGACCAGCTTTAGTAGCTCTATCCCAGACCAGCTTTAGTAGCTCTATCCCAGACCAGCTTTAGTAGCGCTATCCCAGACCAGCTTTAGTAGCGCTATCCCAGACCAGCTTTAGTAGCGCTATCCCAGACCAGCTTTAGTAGCACTTTGCACTGAACTGCCCTCTGCCATTTTCCTCTCCAATTTCTGAGCTCAGCAGAAAACTGTCCAGCTCTGCCACACATGCACAGCTTTACCTTGCGCGCACACACACACATATTTATCTCCAGAGGCAGGCTCCAGGCAGTGTGGTCTCCACTCTCCACAGTCATGGTACACTGATCTTGTGAAAAGCTCCACAGCCACTGAGCCAAGGGATTGTAACAGCATCTATCTGGCCCGGTACACACCAAATGTGTTATACATGAGTTGTACAGCCTGAGCAAAACGCTTGTGATACAACAGAGTTTTTATGCACAAATATGTCACAAGCGTTTTGGAGACACCGCACAATGGTTGTGTAAACGTGACTGGTTACATGATCGGGGGGCGTTTGACTCTGGTTCCTACTTCACAGTTGGGCCGTTTGCAGAAAGGCCTTCTTGAACATGTGAACTCTGTGCCTTAATTACAAACTGGTATGGGGATCTGTAAATATGAATACAAATGTTAAAATTATGAGTTTAGCCAAGGTGAAAGCACCGAGCTATATGGCGAAAGAAAGGATAACTTCCTGGCTAGCCAGGCGTTTCACATGTGAATTCTTAAAGAGAAGGGGGTGGGGCTAAGGCTTAAGAGGGTGTGAACAATGCTGAATGGGCATAAGAAAATAAGAACTCTCTAGGCAGCGTGCATAACTCAGCTAGCTCTCGCAGTCTCACATCAAATGTTGAAGTGTTTTAAGGTTTAGGCTTAAAACAAAAATCTATATATATATAGCCGTTTTTTTCACAGCCATTGTGTCAAATGAGATGTACATCAGCTGTACAACTAGTGTGTGTACTGGGCCTCTGACTACCACTGTCCTGTGTAGTGAACTTCTACAAGACATCATGCCCTACTGACTTCCTGCGCTAGAGATCAGAACACCAATGAGGCATGCTATTGGGTTTTGTATCAATCGCAACACTTACGCTATAGATAAGTAATATCAACATGGTTTTATTTGATCACTAATCTAAATATTCATCTGATGAAATGTGAAGGGACTCAGTTTGCAGCGTCTACTGTATTATTAGTTCAGTTTGGATGGCTCAATAATGTGGCAAGATAGTACTAGATTAGTCCATTTCCTCAACTTTTACACTGTATTACACTACCTTATCATATGAAATAGTGCAGAAAACTTGTGTCTATAGGAAAGGCAATGCGGGAGGGAAATCTGGCCTCAGTTACAAACTGCAAAATACATGGTAGAGGACAATCCATTACAGTTGACTCTTCACAGAGAGAGATGTAATTTTCATCAAAGATAAATTGAACTCAGGAGGGACATATTGTGCTCTTTGCCTCCCTCCGTCTCTCTCTGCCTCCCTCCTTGTCACTCTCCGTCTCTCCCTGTCTCTCTCTGCCTCCCTCCCTGTCTCTCTCCCTGTCTCTCTCTGCCTCCCTTCCTGTCTCTCTCCCTGTCTCTCTCCCTGTCTCTCTCTGCCTCCCTCCCTGTCTCTCTCCCTGTCTCTCTCTGCCTCTCTCCCTGTCTCTCTGCCTCCCTCCCTGTCTCTCTCCCTGTCTCTCTCTCTCTCCCTCTCTCTCCCTCTCTCCCTGTCTCTCTCCCTGTCTCTCTCCCTGTCTCTCTCTGCCTCCCTCCCTGTCTCTCTCCGTCTCTCTCTGCCTCCCTCCCTGTCTCTCTCCCTGTCTCTCTCTGCCTCCCTCCCTGTCTCTCTCCCTGTCTCTCTCTGCCTCCCTCCCTGTCTCTCTCCCTGTCTCTCTCCGCCTCCCTCCCTGTCTCTCTCCCTCCCTCTCTCTCCCTCTCTCTCTCTCCCTGTCTCTCTCCAAGGTGAAAGAGGCAGGGTCTGGGAGCAGTATGCATTTAAACATCTTGTTAGTCTATTATCTATCTGGGGTGGTGTTTATCTCACACACACACATTCACACGCTCACAAACGACCTGAGTGCCTTGAGTGCTGCGTTTACCCACCGTCGCCTGTGAGTTTATCGTCCGGGGCCTCCGCGGAGCTGGGTCTCTTACCAGGATGGAGAGGAGATTAATGCTACGGTGGAGGTGAGCAAAACACAAAGGACGATCCATCTGCCTCAGGACAGAGTGGACAGCCCAGCTGTGCGGCGGGTGAGAATGTTGGCATAGCTATTTATCATGGGGCGGCAACTATATACACACACACACACACACAGAGAGACAGAGAGACACACACACACACACAAGGTCAGAGTGCTCCCTGTCTCCCCTGAGCAACCTCCACCCCTCATGTTGCCCCAACACACCTCAGAACAACACATCCCAGACCCAACACAGCTAGGGGCTAGCCATGCCAGCACCCTGGAACACCAAGGGCAAGCCCCACCTTTGATGGGAGGTGGCAGCACGGAGGCCCGAGGAGGAGAGGGTGAGGGAAGCAGGGCCTTACCTTGAGACCAGGGTCATTTTAAGTAGAGCTCACTGTCGCAAAAACGTTTTGCCACGGATAACTGGGAAAGTCAAGTAGCAACCCCCTTAAGGGGGAATTCCGATCCGAGGCCGTATCTAGACTTGACAGTTTCATGCAGCTTTAGTATTCTGATCATGGAATTCTGAACGCGTCATGCGTCTACACCTACATTTAAATGTGTCCACAGTGTGTCCGGATTCCCTTTTCCTATATTCAAATGCCAGTATGCATTCTACAAACGGTGGAATAGGCAAAATATGATAATAACTACTGTAGCTAAGTAGCCAGCTAACCTCTGCAGCTAGCCAGCAACACTAAAGGGATTGCAAACTGTTTAGCATAACTCTAGCCAAATAAAAAATATTTTTTCTAAATATTAATTAGCTGGCTAGCATATAAATCCAGCAAACATATTCCTCACACGCCAGGAACGTATTTCCTTCAACTTCATAATGAAAAGGTGCTTCTCGATCCAAAACCTCACGTATTTTTTGGAGACTTGTGCTGATGATATCGGCCACTGTATGCGCTTTCAGAAGCCTGATTGCGTCTAGTCTGAGGAGAAATCAGCACACAATGCATCCCTGACAATCTCCTGAAGTGGTCAGCCAGATCTGAACACAATCAGACCACAAAGCGACTTTTGAACGTCTAGACCAGTCTTTTCAATGCAATCTTCGATTCTGATAGCAGAAGTTGCATGTAAGTGTCAAGTGCAGACACGACCTAAATGGAACGTAATTCCGGTTTATGCACCTTTCTCTCTACGCATATTCTGACCTTGAATTTAAGCATGAGAATAGCATGCTATTCACATTTAAATAATTTAGGAGACGCTCTTATCCAGAGCGACTTACAGTTAGTGAGTGCATACATATTATTATTTCATACTGGCCCCCCGTGGGAATCAAACCCGCTCTACCAACTGAGCTACATCCCTGCCGGCCATTCCCTCCCCTACCCTGGATGACGCTGGGCCAATTGTGCGCCGCCCCATGGGTCTCCCGGTCGCGGCCGGCTACAACAGAGCCTGGATTTGAACCAGGATCTCTAGTGGCACAGCTAGCACTGTTGATGCAGTGCCTTAGACCACTGCGCCACACGGGAGGCTATTCACCAGCTATTCGTTTTGGATGGAGATCGAATAAATGAAGTTGTGTCTACAGATTCTGACCTTGACTTAATTCCTCTCATAATTCCACCACCTTTACGTGCGAGGAAACCATGAATAACGTCTAGCGAACCTATCAGTTCAAAGTGGGAAAAGTATCTACTTAATTTTTTCAGATGTAAATTACAGTGCATGGAGAATGGTGTAATTTCTAACTTGAAAAGAGCTATGGTCAGTGGCGAATTTAGCATGTAAATGTTGGTGGGGCAAAAAATATAAAATCAATACATGTTTGATGCATGCCAGCAAAGCCCCTATTCAACACTAAACAATACATTAATTGCACAATAACGGTGACAAAAGGTACCCATAAACTGTTAGGGCCTACATTAAAGCTGTCCCAACACCTTACCACCGCTACACCTGGCTATCAGCGGAGCCTTGTCTGGCAGCGAAACAGTTCATTCAGCCTCATTTACTGCCTTTAAAAAAATAACATGGCTGACTTGCTTAAACAAATGTGGTTTCTACTAACAATTGAGATGTACGAACTATAGCATAAGGGGATGACGAGCGGATAACAGGCAATCCGTAATTTCGATTAAGACATTAATGAGCGAGCTAGGACGGACGTAGTCAATATAACTATTTGTTCAGCACTTTTGAAATGTACAGGTGACAGAGTTCAGAACATGGGCCATTCTTACAGTGTTCTCCCTGTACACCAAGTCAGAACCGTAGGATAAATAAAGGGGGCATATAAGCAGACAATGAAAGCTCTTACAATATTCGATGATGACATTTCTCTAAAACAGGCTATAGGCTAATTGTGCACCACCTAGTCAGAACAGTAGGCTAAGTTATGAGGGGAAAAGGGACTAAATTATTAGGGTGAGGCACATGGGCTACTAACAGCTTACTACACAACATACACTTAGTATTACTTTCTTAGCTACAGTATACATATCTCCCTGGCATATTACATAATTTATGCAGCGGCATACAAGACAGTTTTGGACTCACCTTGTTGTGCTGTGCTCACTTGAACAGGAAAGTGGCGCGGCGGTCCTTCATGGGCAACTTTTGTCATCAAACTTTATCATCGAAGTCTGGCATTCTCTGGATTTATGTTGCTTTCAAGACAACTGGGAACTCGTGGAAAAAAACAAGGTCGAATCATGATGACGTCAGTGATCTTCAGGTCGGAGCTCTAGAAAGAGGCCCAAGATCCCGACTTGCAATTCCAAGTTGGATGACCATTCAAAACATATTTTCCCAGTCGGAGCTCGTTTTTTTTTCGGAGTTCCCAGTTGTCTTGAACTCACTGAAGTCTGAGATTTCCCAGTTCTGAGTGTCCAGTTGTTTTGAAAGCGCCAGAAGTCCTGCTGGATTGACAGCATGGCCAATATTGAATGTTTATCCTTTTAAGCTTGGAAAAGAGACCCTTAAACCTAGACTTGGACTACACATGCACTCCACTGAATAGCAGGCTAGTGATTGCTTTGCAATGCTTGCAGTTAGCCACTGATTCCTTCCAAACCACTCATTGTTGAATATGCAATTGCCAACTTGTTGTGTAATGTTTATGCCCAATGAGCACCGATACGTTTTTTTCTATAATTTCTCTTCATTATTTCTCTTCATATGACAAGGACTGAAAAGGATTTGGCAGTAAATTGTCGACTTGATTCATGATGATGACTGCTAGCTAAGATGTATGATGTTGACATGATCAGTCCAATCAAAGCTACTGTAGATATAACGTGATTTGACATCATTTTATCTGTGGCCAATGACCTTGAGACTTCTTGGATGGGCACTTCCAATGTAACTCTATGGCAGCACCCAAGAGGCTTGAAGTTTCGAGCTCTACCTGTAGATTTCACCGGTGACTTAGTGTCGCCGTGAGTGACAGAACACTGAGCCAATCACGGCGCAACTAGAGAATATTACCAACCCCTAAACTCCGTATTTTCAGCTGGCTGCCCCACCACCACAGAAAGCACTGAGCTAGGCTGAAACAGCTGCATTTTGGAGCTGCCTTACTCAAGAAAGAAAAAAAGAGACCAAGTTTGTATGTGGCTTTATTAACTCAAAGATATATATATATATATTTGTTTTCATTGTTTGCAAACTGATATGTGACACTTATTAATGCCAAAATAACATGAAAAACAGGTGGGGCAGAGCCCTGAATGACAGGTCACCACTGGCTACTGATAAGAGCTAGGTAAATGAGTAATCCTTTTGGATCGGAGAATTATACATATAAATTACACTTCCGACACCGCCTAAACATCAGGTATCGGTTACCGCTTGATCTGATTGAATCTAGGCCTAAATCGTAATGGGTCTCCCGGCCGCGACCGGGAGACCCATGAGGCGGCGCACAATTGGCCCAGCGTCGTCCAGGTTAGGGGAGGGTTTGGCCTGCAGGGATGTTCTTGTCCCATCGAGCACTAGCGACTCCTGTGGCGTGCGGGGTGCACGCTGACCCGGTCGCCAGGTGTACGGTGTTTCCTCCGACACATTGGTGAAGCGGTGAAGCGGGCATTGTGTCAAGAAGCAATGCGGCTCGGTTGGGTTGTGTTTCAGAGGACGCACGGCTCTCGATCTTCGCCTCTCCCGTGTCCGTACGGGAGTTGCAGCGATGGGACAAGACTGTAACTACCAATTGGATACCACGAAATTGGGGAGAAAAGGGGAGGATTAAAAATAAATCGTTATGGAGCAGAGCGCAGACCAAGCCATAACAGTTTGAACCCAATGATTAGTGCAGGCAATTAGACACTATTCTCCCTATTTTAATTATGTACACTAATCTTCCAACATCACCATGGGGTTGAAGAACTAAATGTGACTTTTTTATTCGTTAATATATTTTGTATGTAATGGCTCTCCAAACCAGTTTTTTATTATTCATAAATACTTTCCTAATCCTAAATAATCTACAATATCAAGAGTATTTTTTTTTTTTATCTACCAATTGGTGCTGAAACAGAGACAAATATGCATATATTTAGATGGTTTTCTTTCATTGATCCCTAATATTCTGAACCCATTCTCTCTATATTCACTGCTCAAAAAAATAAAGGGAACACTTAAACAACACAATGTAACTCCAAGTCAATCACACTTCTGTGAAATCAAACTGTCCACTTAGGAAGCAACACTGATTGACAATAAATTGCACATGCTGTTGTGCAAATAATATAGACAACAGGTGGAAATTATAGGCAATTAGCAAGACAACCCCAATAAAGGAGGGGTTCTGCAGGTGGTGACCACAGACCACTTCTCAGTTCCTATGCTTCCTATGCTGATGTTTTGGTCACTTTTGAATGCTGGCGGTGCTTTCACTCTAGTGGTACAACCCACACAAGTGGCTCAGGTAGTGCAGCTCATCCAGGATGGCACATCAATGCGAGCTGTGGCAAGAAGGTTTGCTGTGTCTGTCAGTGTAGTGTCCAGAGCATGGAGGCGCTACCAGGAGACAGGCCAGTACATCAGGAGATGTGGAGGAGGCCGTAGGAGGGCAACAACCCAGCAGCAGGACCGCTATCTCTGCCTTTGTGCAAGGAGGAGCAGGAGGAGCACTGCCAGAGCCCTGCAAAATGACCTCCAGCAGGCCACAAATGTGCATGTGTCTGCTCAAACGGTCAGAAACAGACTCCATGAGGGTTGTATGAGGGCCCGACGTCCACAGGTGGGGGTTGTACTTACAGCCCAACACCGTGCAGGACGTTTGGCATTTGCCAGAGAACAACAAGATTGGCAAATTCGCCACTGGCGCCCTGTGCTCTTCACAGATGAAAGCAGGTTCACACTGAGCACGTGACAGACGTGACAGAGTCTGGAGATGCCGTGGAGAACGTTCTGCTGCCTGCAACATCCTCCAGCATGACCGGTTTGGCGGTGGGTCAGTCATGGTGTGGGGTGGCATTTCTTTGGGGGGCCGCACAGCCCTCCATGTGCTCGCCAGAGGTAGCCTGACTGCCATTAGGTACCGAGATGGGATCCTCAGACCCCTTGTGAGACCATATGCTGGTGCGGTTGGCCCTGGGTTCCTCCTAATGCAAGACAATGCTAGACCTCATGTGGCTGGAGTGTGTCAACAGTTCCTGCAAGAGGAAGGCATTGATGCTATGGACCGCCCGTTCCCCAGATCTGAATCCAATTGAGCTCATCTGGGACATCATCCACCAACACCACGTTGCACCACAGACTGTCCAGGAGTTGGCGGATGCTTTAGCCCAGGTCTGGGAGGAGATCCCTCAGGAGACCATCCGCCACCTCATCAGGAGCATGCCCAGGCATTGTAGGGAGGTCATACAGGCACGTGGAGGCCACACACACTACTGAGCCTCATTTTGACTTGTTTTAAGGACATTACATCAAAGTTGGATCAGCCTGTAGTGTGATTTTCCACTTTAATTTTGAGTGTGACTCCAAATCCAGACCTCCATGGGTTGATACATTTGATTTCCATTGATAATTTTTGTGTGATTTTGTTGTCAGCACATTCAACTATGTAAAGAAAAAATATTTAATAAGATTATTTAATTCATTCAGATCTAGGATGTGTTATTTTAGTGTTCCCTTTATTTTTTTTTGCAGTGTATATTCTAGTGAGTCTGTCGACAAAATTCAAACCTAAAGGTACAACGTATGGCTTAAACCGATAAATGTACTGAAAACCTTATTGAATGAAAACGCCACGAGAAAATCTGTTGGCCAACAAGTGGGAGTGTTTTCAGCTGTTGATTGAAATGTATTCCGGTTGAATTAAATGTATTCGATCATGCAAGGTAGCTACACCTGCAGAACTCATTATGAGACTGAATAAGGTACCCCTCGATCAGACAAACAGCGTCATTGCATCAATACTGCGTAATAAACTGCAGTCAAAACTTTTTTCATTATTTTTTCATTATTTTAGTGGATATGTGTGCAGCAAAAGTTAAACATTCACCTTTTGCTCCTATTTATCCTCTATGCATACAGTTTGTACGTATGCGCCACACAGAACGCACTGCAACACAATGCTGCAGGGCAAACGCAGCATTCCATTGGAAAGGAATGTACTTCTGCTGGACCAAAACACAATGACAGTCGGTCTGATCGAGTAATGCCCGATGTCAACCAGATGCATATGCGTTTTGTTTTGCCTGATGTCTAGCCCGCATTTTCCGCACGTGCTTCGCTTTTCAACTTGCTAAAAAGCTAGCTAGTAGGAGTCAGTGTGTGTACTTCCGTTTGTCCCTAGATTCTGATTTCCCAATTGAATCCTATAGGATTCTCACAATCATAAAGGATTTAGGTCATTATCAGAATCATTTTAGAAGTCTTACAGGAGCAATTAGGGTTAAGTGCCCTGCACATCATCAGATTTTTTTACCTAGTCGGCTCAGGGATTCGAACCAACAACCTTTCGGTTAATGACTCAATGCTCTTAACCCCTAGGCTACCTGACGCTTGCCTAAACCCAACACTGTTTAGAATCCTATTGGACCAATTTTTTATTTATTTTTTGGCAGACCCTCTTATAGTTAGTGAGTGCATACATTATTCTTTCATACTGCCCCCCGTGGGAATCGAACCCACAACCCTGGCGTTGCAAACGCCATGCTCTACCAACTTTAGTTTTAAAGGCAACACTATTTTGTTAATCACTCATATCGATATCAATTTGAAATCAATAGAGCGTGGGCAAACGTTTTGGGTGTATGCACTGTTTAAACTAACCCTCTTCAAAAGGTCACAGTGAATCTGAGAATCATTTTCATATCACTGGTTAGAAGTGAATTTGCTGAAGACGGTCATCTACATTGTCGGATGGCAGAATGTCGGAATGAAGTTTTGGGGGGCTACCAAAACGGTGAAGGAAACACATCGGTTGCTTTGTTATTTAACTTAAACGAATCAAGAGCCGCCATAGGATATGAACAGTGAAGGGTTGACTGTAATTTGAGCGATCATTTTACTCTCAACTCCATGTATAGGTGGGAGGCCAGTGACTTTTATACAGAGCACTCTGAATTTTCCCTGCCGTTTGAGTTTGAAATTAATTTTAGAATTCTACAAAACCAATGGAAAGGTACAAAACCAATGATATCGATCTGTTTTAATCAATCGATTTTGTGTCATTGTGATTACTATAAACATTTATACTAACATCACTGATCTGAGGTAAAAACGATGTGCAATTACCCTCAATTCGGTGTGGTCAAAACATGATGTTGTATAATCTAGTGACACATACTGTCCACATACAGGAAATGAGCACAACATAAAATAATGGAATATGTAAAAATAAATCAACATTTCCATTTCGGCAGATAGTGTACACATACAGTGCTTTCGGAAAGTATTCAGACCCCTTGACTTTTTCCACATTTTGTTACTTTACAGTCTTGTTCTAAAATGGATTAAATCGTTTTCCCCCTCATCAATCTACACACAATACCGAATAATGACAAAGCAAAAACAGGTTTTTACACATTTATAAAAAATTAAAAACAGAAATATCACATTTACATAATTATTCAGACCCTTTAGTCAGTACTTTGTTGAAGCATCTTTGGCAGCGATTACAGCCTCGAGTCTTCTTGGGAATGACGCTACAAGCTTGGCACACCTGTATTTGTGTCTGGTTAGACTGTAAACTCTCCTTCCAGACTCACATTAAGAATCTCCAATTCAAAATCAAATCTAGAATCGGCTTCCTATTTCGCAACAAAGCCTCCTTCACTCATGCTGCCAAACATGCCCTCCTAAAACGGACTATCCTACCGATCCTTGACTTCGGCGATGTCATTTACAAAATAGCCTCCAACACTCTACTCAGCAAATTGGATGTAGTCTATCACAGTGCCATCCGTTTTGTCTCCAACGCCCCATACACTACCCACCACTGTGACCTGTACGCTCTTGTTGGCTGGTCCTCACTACATGTTCGTCGCCAAACCCACTGGCTCCAGGCCATCTATAAACCACTGCTAGGCAAATCCCCGCCTTATCTTAGCTCATTGGTCACCATAGCAGCACCCACCCGTAGTCTGCGCTCCAGCAGGTATATCTCACTGGTCATTCCCAAAGCCAACACCTCCTTTGGCCGCAATTCCTTCCAGTTCTCTGCTGCCAATGACTGGAACAAATTGCAAAAATCTCTGAAGCTGGAGACTCTTATCTCCCTCACTAACTTTAAGCATCAGTTGTCAGAGCACCTTACCGTTCACTGCACCTGTACACAGCCCATCTGAAATTAGCCCACCCAACTACCTCATCCCCATATTGTTATTTATTTTACTCATTTGTACCCCAGTATCTCTATTTGCACATAATCTTTTGCACATCTATCATTCCTGTGTTAATACGAAATTGTAACTATTTTGCACTATGGCCTATTTATTGCCTGACCTCCATAACTTACTACATTCGCACACACTGTATATATATTTTCTGTTGTATTTTTGACTTTATGTTTTGTTTACCCCATATGTAACTCTGTGTTGTTGTTTTTAATCGCACTGCTTTGCTTTATCTTGGCCAGGTCGCAGTTGTAAATGAGAACTTGTTCTCAACTGACTTACCTGGTTAAATAAAGGTGAAATAAAATAAAAATAAAAATTGGGGAGTTTCTCAGATTCTTCTCTGCAGATCCTCTCAAGCTCTGTCAGGTTGGATGGGGAGCGTCGCTGCACATATATTTTCAGGTCTCTCCAGAGATCTTCGATCGGGTTCAAGTCCGGGCTCTGGCTGGGCCACTCAAGGACATTCAGAGACTTGTCTCGAAGCCACTCCTGCGTTGTCTTGGTTGTGTGCTTAGGGTCGTTGTCCTGTTGGAAGGTGAACCTTCGGCCCCAGTCTGAGGTCCTGAGCGCTCTGGAGCAGGTTTTCATCTAGGATCTCTCTGTACTTTGCTCCGTTCATCTTTCCCACGATCCTGACTAGTCTCCCAGTCCCTGCCACTGAAAAAGATTCCCACAGCATGATGCTGCCACCACTATGCTTCACCGTAGGGATGGTTCCAGGTTTCCTCCAGGCGTGACGCTTGGCATTCAGGCCAAAGAGTTCAATCTTGGTTTCATCAGACCAGAGAATCTTGTTTCTTATGGTCTGAGAGTCTTTAGGTGCCTTTTGGCAAACTCCAAGCGGGCTTTCATGTGCCTTTTACTGAGGAGCGGCTTCCGTTTGGCCACTCTACCATAAAGGCCTGATTGGTTGTGTGTTGCAGAGATGATTGTCCTTCTGGAAGGTTCTCCCATCTCTACAGAGGAACTCTAGAGCTCTGTCTGAGGGACCATCAGGTTCTTGGTCACCTCCCTGACAAAGGCCCTTCTCCCCCGATTGCTCAGTTTGGCCGGGCGGCCAGCTCTAGGAAAAGTCTTGGTGGTTCCAAACTTCTTCCATTTAAGAATGATTGAGGCTACTGTGTTCTTGGGGATCTTCAATGCTGCAGAAATGTTTTGGTACCCTTCCCCAGATCTGTGCCTCGACACAATTCTGTCTCGGAGCTCTACGGACAATTCCTTCGACCTCATGGCTTGGTTTTTGCTCTGACATGCACTGTCAACTGTGGGACCTTATATAGACAGGTGTGTCCCTTTCCAAATCATGTCCAATCAAATGAATTTACCACAGGTGGACTCCAATCAAGTTGTAGAAACATCTCAAGGATGATCAATGGAAACAGGATGCACCTGAGCTCAATTTCGAGTCTCATAGCAAAGGGTCTGAATACTTATGTAAATAAGGTATTTCTGTTTTTTATTTTTAATACATTTGCAAAAATGCCTAAAAACCTGTTTTCGCTTTGTCATTTGTCATTGGCATTCTCTCAACCAGCTTCATTAGGAATGCTTTTCCAACAGTCTTGAAGGAGTTCCCACATATGCTGAGCACTTGTTGGCTGCTTTTCCTTCACTCTGCGGTGAAGGAAAAGTTTCATCATAGCGCTTGATGGTTTTTGCGACTGCACTTGAATAAACTTTCAAAGTTCTTGACTGACCTTCATGTCTTAAAGTAATGATGGACTGTCGTTTCTCTTTGCTTATTTGAGCTGTTCTTGCCATAATATGGACTTGGTCTTTTACCAAATAGGGCTATCTTCTGTATACCTTGTCACAACACAACTGATTGGCTTAAACGCATTAAGATGGAAAGACATTCCACAAATTAACTTTTAACAAGGCAGACCTGTTAATTGAAATGCATTCCAGGTGACTACCTCATGAAGCTGGTTGAGATAATGCCAAGAGAGTGCAAAGCTGTCATCAAGGCAAAGGGTGGCTACTTTGAAGAATCTCAAATATAAAATATATTTTGAATTGTTTAACACTTTTTTGGTTACTACATGATTCCATGTGTGTTATTTCATAGTTTTGATGTCTTCACTATTATTCTACAATGTAGAAAATAGTAAAAACAGAGAAAAAACCCTTGAATGAGTAGGTGTGTCCAAACTTTTGACTGGTACTGTATATCACGCTTCACTATCTGGCAGTCCAACGGACGAATCTGGGTTTGGCGGATGCCAGGAGAAACCTACCTGCTCGAATGCATAGTGCCAACTGTAAAGTTTGGTGGAGGAGGAATAATGGTCTGGGGCTGTTTTTCATGGTTCGGGCTAGGCCTCTTAGTTCCAGTGAAGGGAAATCTTAATGCTACAGCACACAATGACATTCTAGATTATTCTGTGCTTACAACTTTGTGGCAACAGTTTTGGGAAGGCCCCTGTTTCAGCATGACAATGCCCCCGTGCACAAAGTGAGGTCCATACAGAAATGGTTTGTCGAGATCGGTGTGGAAGAATTTGACTGGCCCGCACAGAGCCCTGACCTCAACCCCATCGAACACCTTTGGGATGAATTGGAAGGCCGACTGCGGCCAGGCCTAATCGCCCAACCTCAGTGCCCGACCTCACTAATGCTCTTGTGGCTGAACGGAAGCAAGTCCCCGCAGCAATGTTCCAACATCTAGTGGAAAGCCTTCCCTGAAGAGTGGAGGCTGTTATAGCAGCAAAGGGGGGACCAACTCCATATTAATGCCCATGATTTTGGAATGAAATGTTCGAAGAGCAGGTGTCCACATACTTTTGGTCATGTAGTGTATATTTCTCACTAGTTTAACCATTTACAGAGTCATTTTCTCAATCTTATGCGCAATTTAACCGGGGCGCTCTAGAAAAAGCTCCCATAGTGAATGTGCAGCAGCCCGTTCATTCGCCCGGCCTACTTAGTATAACCTGTCAAGCCATTGTGTTGATAGTATTCTAGTCATTGTTATTTCAGACCACATTGTATGGGCACTACAATTGAATAAATACAGCTTTATTGGACAATCTCACAGCTAAATATCGCACAGAAACCTGAACATTTATGTTAAACTGCAATCAAGATTAAAAGACCAGTAAACGGAGGAACAGCCTCTCTCCGGAGCACAATCTCCATATCTTTGCCTGTTCACACCAGTGTTCATTCCCTGAGGTTCTCAACCTCTTCAACACACAATCGCAATATGGGAGGGATTCAAGGCTGCAAGTTAATTTGCAGTATGACCAATAGAAAACTCCTATCAGATTTTGGAACCAGTCCTATTGGACTCCTACGGGATTCTATCCTATAGGATTTTATTTGATAGTGTGGGGCTCTATTTTCTTATAACTAGATGTGATGCCTAGCTTAGAAAGAATGCATTAATGATTAAACATAATAGGTTTGTACTGTACTGATATAAATTGTTTAACATAACAAGCTGTGATTCATGTGAGGAATGTTAGGGAGTAGGGTGAGACAGACTTGTGATTCTCACAGACACATACACACTGCCTCTTTGTTAAACCGCGCTCAAGGACGTGTACTGCAAAAAGGTGCTGACTCTACAAGTTGTGATGATAGCAACTTATGCCTGGCAACAGTGTGCAACAGTGAAGCGCCAAGGGACTGGGACCAGCCTGTGCGCCAACGATAGGCTGAGTAAGTCTAAACCACGCTCAGTCTCTACTCTGATAGGCCCAGCATGGAGCGGGAACTATCACTGTCAGGGTATTTAAAGAAGAGCCTGTAACAATGGATCAGTTCTCTGTCTGCCCTGCGTGGTATTTCAGTGGACCCGTATATTCGAACATCATATTTACCATTGAAGTGGTTTGCATTAATTAAAATACTAGTCTATTTTAGAAGACGTGTATTGACCTCTTTTGTTCCTAATACCAGATTTGAATTGACGCAACTTAACAATTGGTGACCACCGACTGTGATCTGGTAGAAGGGACTTCGCTGGGTATTGTCCGGCCCATTGGACATCTCTGTCATTGGACGGTGTGTTTCACAAAGAGTCCGGACTACTAAAAACAGGTAAGCAGACACCTATTGTTATATAACTAAAGTTCTGCACATTGGCTTTATCCAAATTAATTTTGTGAAACACCTGTTTGATGTAAGTGAACTAAATTATGAAATTATTATGAGTAGATAAGCACCATATTGTGACATTCAAACCTGTGGTGAATGTGATGTTAAACCATGGTACCATAGAGTATTTGTTCTACCGGCAAGGTCCGTAACTGCGGGGGTACAGCTAGGTTCGAAGAAAATACTGACATCTATCGGCAAGGTCCGTAACTTCGAGGGTACGGCTAGGTTCGGGAAATTTTTGATAGTGTTGCGCTATCGGCAAGGTCCGTAACTAGTACGGCTAGGATCGTAGGAGCACTTTAAAGTATAGGGTGTCGTATGCATGAGAGTGTGAATGATCCCAGTGTAATAAAAGAGTGTTTGCAGATGTAATATAAGAGTGAATGCGGGTTACTAAAATTAATAAACCTGTATACCTTGATAGAAAACTAATTAGGAATTATCAGTCCCTACACCCAAACGAGGGCATTGCGTTCATCCACCTCTGGCCTGCTGGCTCCCCTTCCTCTGCGGAAGCATAGTTCCCACTCAGCCCAGTCAAAACTGTTCGCTGCTCTGGCACCCCAATGGTGGAACAAGCTCCCTCACGACGCCAGGACAGCGGAGTCACACCACCTTCCGGAGACATTTGAAACCCCACCTCTTTAAGGAATACCTGGGATAGGATAAGTAATCCTTCTACCCCCCCCCCCCCAAAAAAATAATAAAAAAATAATAATAATTGTAAAGTGGTTATCCCACTGGCTATAGGGTGAATGCACCAATTTGTAAGTCGCTCTGGATAAGAGCGTCTGCTAAATGACGTAAATGTAAATGTAAATGAATTAAAGACGTCTGTGGCTGTCCAAACTGTATAATTTGTGAATAACTGTTGGGTTTGTGGTTGCTTAAACCGTATAACCCGTTAATAACAATTGGGAACATAAAGGTAAAATAATGAATAACTAGTATGACTAAACTGAAACGTTTGAACTGATATGATTGAACTGTAACGTTTGATGTTTGACATAGCATAATACTGGTTTTAAATAATTAAGTTGAAGCAATTTGGTTTATTATTTAATTTAACGTTTGATGTTTGACCCTGCAAAATACTGGTTAAATAATTAGACTGAAATAATTTGGTTTATCGTTGAAATATAAATATGCACCGACTTTAACTAATTAGGTGGGGATAATTTGATTTAAATAAATAGATAGACGTACTTTAAATAATTAAATAACGGACGAATATTACAAATTAAAACGAAAAACAGACAAAACCTGTTCCGACTGGACACAGGAGGGAGAAACGCAAGGGGAGGGGCTGGAGACAGCGAGAGTGTGGCTTTTGAAGAGTCAGGAGAGACAGGGGGGTGATTTGTGTCGATTGGGAGTTGGCTGGGAACACCACGGGGCGATTGTTTGAGAGGTACCTATACATTTCTAACGATATATACGTATGAACTTGCTCACCCGAACGTAGACCTACATCATGGGTGAGAAAGTAGAGAATATTTACATTTGCATTTTTGGTCATTTGGCAGACGCTCTGGTCCAGAGCGACTTATGGGAGCGATTGGGGTTGAGTGCCTTGCTCAGGGGCACATCGGCAAATTTTTCGCCTGGACGGCTCGGGGATTGGAACCGGCGACCTCTCGGTTGTTGGCGCGGCGCTATTGGTCACTAAGCTGCCTGCCGCCCCATATGAGTTTAAGGTTGTGCCGTTGTTTGATCATGTGATAAGGTTTAATGGGTAATCGGACCATAACTAATGTGGGTATGGAAGTAATGTATAAACAGTGGAGAGCCAATAGGGGGCTCCATTGAACTATTATGTTTTGTTGGGCATTTCGGTGGCATTTCGGTGAAGTCTGTGTGTATGAGTGAATTCAACGGCTGGTGTGGGTGGTGACCGGATGCTACGGAGTGTTTGGTTTGGTGATGTTGAATGGACGATTTGTAGCGTGTTTTGGGGTTAAATAGAAAGACTCACTTATTCAATAGGGAATGGGTGAAGGGAGAGAGAGCAGTACTTTGTGTTGCTGAATGAGGTAAAAGCTAGTGCGACTTTCATTTGTTGACGTCACTTGCTCTATGAACTGGAAGTATTTACTTTGAAAGCATCGCGGAATGTGTGGAGTGACTGGCGATGTATGTAGAGGGTCCCTGGTTCGAACACAGGTAGGGACAGTGGGTAAAGCTTTCGCATTGGGGCTATAGACCTAGATTACTACGTGGATTGAGAAATGTGAAAGGTTGAATTAGATAGTTTAAGTAGAAGTATTCTAGAAAGGTCTATGAAAATATGTTACAAGGTCCCCTTGCGCCTTCCCCGTTGTGTAGGAAGGAGCAAGGGGAGGGGTGAGAGATAGTTCAAATGATAGGAATATCATTAAATGTATGCTTATCAACGATAGCAAGTATTTGTTTTATTAATTAGGGCCTAATCAGAGAGAACAGTTAAAGAAATTGAATAGTGAACTGAAATGGCGATAGAGCTGTGAAAATTGAGTTGAGGACAAATATAATATCTGTATTATGTTTTGTGTGTACTACCATCTTTAGATTACTGATGGTAATTGAAGGTTAACAAAATTATAACCAGGAGAAAGAGAATTAGCTTATCTCATTGGAATGTTGCCCAGGGCTAGGGGGAGCAGTAGTGAAGTTAGGCAGTATTTAAGTGGGGCCTGGCTATTTGTGGTTGTTGTTTTTCAAATTGGGTTTTTCAAACAAAAAAACAACACACCTAGTATGATGTTTATAAAGCCTTGTTGTTTCAATTTGGGGGGGTTTTCAACAGGTCAAGGGTGATAGGTCTTAGAGGAGCACGCACAGTGAATTTTATGGAGTTTTTTCGGTTTTGGCTGAGTTTGGGTTATATATGATTTCTTATGAGAATGAATGTCATGAGGACTTAATGATTGGGATAAGTAACATTTATGAAATATTTAGAATAATGGTAATGTTTGGTATACTTTGGGATGGAACAGTTCGTTGAATAATTTCAATTGCCTCTGAACTCTGTTTTAACCTTCTGGTGTTCATTAATCATCCACACTAGTAAATTCTAAAGGCATGAGAGGAGGACTTTAAGATAGTTTATTTTACTAAGTTGAGGGTAATTTATAATACTGTGAAAAGTGTGAAGAAGATTATAATTTGGTAATAATATATATGATTTGAACCATAAAATAACAGAAGAGAGAGAGCGCTATCCCTGAATGAGGGATACCTGTTGCTAGTCAATTGTACTAATCTTGGATTACTTTTACGAGATAGAAGTACATTGAGGTATTATCAAATGTTGTCATTTAAATTTCATTTTTAGTATGCTTTAATAAACAACAAGTTGGTATTTGAAACTAAATTAATGCAATGAGCTGCAGTAATCAGAGGAAGGCACAATCTAATGTGAAACAGCTATAACCTAGATATTTTATTTAGTAATGAGATCAGGAAGTGGGAGGAGCAATAAAGAAGCAAGGGACAGTCTAAAAAAAAGTAATAATAAGGGATGGCAATTGGATGATAAATTACCAATGTGATTGTTTAGGTAGGTGGTAATATTGACACATGGGCAAATCATATGTCAAAAGGGGGATGGTAGGAGATGGTAGGATTAAATAATAAATATATACGAAGGAGAGGACAAAATACTTAAAACAAACAAACAATTTTTTATATACAGTAAAAAATAAATAAATAAAAAGTCAGAAATAGAAATTGAGAGCTGAACATGTGTGAAGATAGTTTATTAACCACACCCGTATGTCAGAGGTTTTGTGCCCCACAGGTGAACTAAAGGAGAAGGTGACCCACTATCTAACCAGGTGTCTGGTGAGCATCCAGTCACTAAAGAAGAAAAACTGGAAGCAGGCCTGTTGGGAAGGGCCCTACCAAGTCCTATTGGTCACTGCCTTTGCCATTAGAATAGCTGAGAGATCCACCTGGGTGCATGTCACACACTGCAAAAAGGTAAACCCAGCTACACCTGACAAACAAACACAGAGTTAGGAGAAAGAACCGATCACCACTAGGGCTCGGGGGTTGGCTCCTTAACGAAGATTCCCTTCACCTGTCTGATCATCCCTGTGTGAGTTCGATAGAAGGTAAAGCAATGGGTTGGCCTCTGGCGTCTGACATGTTCTCAGGGCGAGGGTAAGGATTCACAGGTCTCCTGACGGTAGGTAGCTGTCTGATTGTGGGGGCCATATTCCTAACACACTCAAACCCTCCTGATCCGCCAGAAGTAGTAGTTAACCTAACACAAGTTGATAAAATAATACCTGAGCACAGTCTACGAAGGCATAGGAGACAGCTAGACGTAGGGAAAGGGGAAGTACTAGGGACTTTAGGGAAGGACATCACCTTTTGAGGTCTTTGCGGACCAGTTGGGGACTACTGGCTGGTAGTATCGTAAAGGATGGGAGATATACAGTGGGAGAAAAAAGTATTTAGTCAGCCACCAATTGTGCAAGTTCTCCCACTTAAAAATATGAGAGAGGCCTGTAATTTTCATCATAGGTACACGTCAACTATGACAGACAATATGAGAAAAAAAAATCCAGAAAATCACATTGTAGGATATTTAATGAATTTATTTGCAAATTATGGTGGAAAATAAGTATTTGGTCAATAACAAAAGTTTCTCAATACTTTGTTATATACCCTTTGTTGGCAATGACACAGGTCAAACGTTTTCTGTAAGTCTTCACAAGGTTTTCACACACTGTTGCTGGTATTTTGGCCCATTCCTCCATGCAGATCTCCTCTAGAGCAGTGATGTTTTGGGGCTGTCGCTGGGCAACACAGACTTTCAACTCCCTCCAAAGATTTTCTATGGGGTTGAGATCAGGAGACTGGCTAGGCCACTCCAGGACCTTGAAATGCTTCTTACGAAGCCACTCCTTCGTTGCCCGGGCGGTGTGTTTGGGATCATTGTCATGCTGAAAGACCCAGCCACGTTTCATCTTTAATGCCCTTGCTGATGGAAGGAGGTTTTCACTCAAAATCTCACGATACATGGCCCCATTCATTCTTTCCTTTACACGGATCAGTCGTCCTGGTCCCTTTGCAGAAAAACAGCCCCAAAGCATGATGTTTCCACCCCCATGCTTCACAGTAGGTATGGTATTAGAACCGGCGGCAGGTAGCTTAGTGGTTAAGAGCATTGTGCCAGTAACCGAAAGGTCGCTGGTTCTAATCCCCGAGCCGACTAGGTGAAAAATCTGTCGATGTGCCCTTGAGCAAGGCACTTAACCCTACTTGCTCATGTAAGTCGCTCTGGATAAGAGCGTCTGCTAAATGACGTAAATGTAATGTAAAATGTGTTCTTTGGATGCAACTCAGCATTCTTTGTCCTCCAAACACGACGAGTTGAGTTTTTACCAAAAAGTTCTTTTTTGGTTTCATCTGACCATATGACATTCTCCCAATCCTCTTCTGGATCATCCAAATGCACTCTAGCAATCTTCAGATGGGCCTGGACATGTACTGGCTTAAGCAGGGGGACACGTCTGGCATTGCAGGATTTGAGTCCCTGGCGGCGTAGTGTGTTACTGATGGTAGGCTTTGTTACTTTGTTCCCAGCTCTCTGCAGGTCATTCACTAGGTCCCCCCGTGTGGTTCTGGGAAAAAAAAATTTGTGATCATTTTGACCCCACGGGGTGAGATCTTGCGTGGAGCCCCAGATCGAGGGAGATTATCAGTGGTCTTGTATGTCTTCCATTTCCTAATAATTGCTCCCACAGTTGATTTCTTCAAACCAAGCTGCTTACCTATTGCAGATTCAGTCTTCCCAGCCTGGTGCAGGTCTACAATTTTGTTTCTGGTGTCCTTTGACAGCTCTTTGGTCTTGGCCATAGTGGAGTTTGGAGTGTAACTGTTTGAGGTTGTGGACAGGTGTCTTTTATACTGATAACAAGTTCAAACAGGTGCCATTAATACAGGTAACGAGTGGAGGACAGAGGAGCCTCTTTAAGAAGAAGTTACAGGTCTGTGAGAGCCAGAAATCTTTTGCTTGGTTGTAGGTGACCAAATACTTATTTTCCACCATAATTTGCAAATAAATTCATAAAAAATCCTACAATGTGATTATCTGGAAAAAAAAATCTCAATTTGTCTGTCATAGTTGACGTGTACCTATGATGAACATTTCAGGCCTCTCTCCTCTTTTTAAGTGGGAGAACTTGCACAATTGGTGGCTGACTAAATACTTTTTCCCCCCACTGTATATGTATGTCACCATGTACATCCTGGACTATGTAGTTGCTCATACCGGGGGGGGGGGGGGGATATGTCAATCTCCATACACAGTTTAAGGACAGGTGTAGTATTGTGAAAGTAGGGAATTACCAGAAATGGCAGTGCGACCCATATAAGGGTAGGTAGTGTCTGAAAGTCTGAATTACGCTAAAACAGGTTACAGACCTGACAAGTGAGATATCCTCTTCAACTGGGGCACCCTATAGAGTAAACCTCTCTGAGGGAGGTAGTGAGACCGGGGCTGTGGTGAAGATAGTGCAAACTATAGACCTGAAGGAAGTAGTACAGGTGGAGACGGGGTATAGAGATCCTAACCTATGGTTGGAATGGATTCAGTATACAGCAAGGTAGCTTAGTGGTTAAGAGCATAGTGCCAGTAACCGAAAGGTCGCTGGTTCTAATCCCCGAGCCGACTAGGTGAAAAATCTGTCGATGTGCCCTTGAGCAAGGCACTTAACCCTAATTGCTCCTGTAAGACGCTCTGGATAAGAGCGTCTGCTAAATGACATCAATAAATAAATAAACTATGTCTAAAGAGGACTGTTATGCCTGTGGGACAGCCAAACCAAGGTTAACAACTACTCCGTTCCCCTTGACAGGCTTTAACTCTCCGTCAGGTTTATCCTCCATAATTCAATTGTTCAAGCCACCTGGAAATGTGGTGAAGGAGTCTTGTAGTAACTTGCACTATCTGTATCCCCCGATAACAAAGTCACCCCGACCTAGGTTGCCTCCGTTTGAAGTCTCAGGGGATTCTTATTATTGTTTTTCTAGGACTAATAAGATAGGATACAGGGTAGGACATCTTAGCTCCTGCTCCCACACAGAGAATGTCACAACTAAAGAGACCATGACTAATCTCTCCTCTTTGTTGCAGCCAGAGGATTTTAGGAACCAAAACCAGGCCCGTACTGACATCTGATGGTTGTGTGGTGATAACAGATTGTGAACTCACCTACATACGCAAACAATCAAACGTGTCAGAGACTGGTGAGTTGTCACGTAGAAAGTGGGACCTCCTCCCGGGATCCTTTGATGAAAGGATATATATTGATGGGATAGGAGTACCTCGAGGGGTTCCAGAAGAATTCAAAGCTAGGAATCAGATCGCAGCTGGGTTTGAATCAAGTATTTTCTTGTGGTCAACAATTAATAAAAATGTAGATTGGATAAATTATATTTACTATAACCAGCAAAGATTTATAAACCACACTCGTGATGCAATTAAGGGATTGGCTGAGCAGACAGCGGCAACTAGCTTAATGGCATGGCAGAATAGAATAGCTTTAGATATGCTTTTGGCTGAGCGGGGGCGGAGTTTGTGTTCTGTTTGGATCTATGTGCTGTACTTTCATCCCCAACAATACAGCACCGGACGGGTCCGTGACCAAAGCGCTTCAGGGACTCACCACGCTGGCGAACGAACTGGCTGAGAACTCTGGTATTGATAGCTCCCTAAACGGTTGGTTTGATAACATATTTGGTAAATGGAAAACTATTGTTGTAACTATTCTGGGTGAAGTTATAGCTTCTATGGGTATACTTGTTCTTTGTGGATGTTGTCTTATTCCCTGTGTCCGAGGAGCAAGGCGATGGAGCAGGCGGTTTCCCAACAGATGGTGAGATACGGCCCAATCCCGGACTCCGACCTAAGGAATGAAGGATATGACCTACCAGGCTTGGTGGAGTGACACCCTAGAGGGTGTCTAAAGGGGGCCAAAATGTATTAATCTTTGTGTTTTATGCTTTATTAATCAAGTTAACCATTGTGAATGTTTGTCTTTCCTTATGCGAAGGTTTGAAGTTCCTGGGTGGCTGGTAGCCAACCTAGTACAAGTTGGGTGTAGATGGAAGGACTGAAGGCCTTTTTATTATCATTATTGCCTATTAATAAAAGTGTGATTATTTTTGTTTGTATTGTATTTTAATGAGTGACACCCTAGAGGGTGTCAATAGGGGGATTCCTGAATTTCCCTGAAATTTCTTATTTTGGGTTTTCTTTTTTTGGGTTCACACCCAGTGGGTGTGAAAAGGGGGATTGTGGGTTCATGTGATTCATGTGAGGAATGTTAGGGAGTAGGGTGAGACAGACTTGTGATTCTCACAGACACATACACACTGCCTCTTTGTTAAACCGCGCTCAATGACATGTACTGCAAAAAGGTGCTGACTCTACAAGTTGTGATGATAACAACTTATGCCTGGCAACAGTGTGCAACAGTGAAGCGCCAAGGGACTGGGACCAGCCTGTGCGCCAACGATAGGCTGAGTAAGTCTAAACCACGCTCAGTCTCTACTCTGATAGGCCCAGCATGGAGCGGGAACTATCACTGTCAGGGTATTTAAAGAAGAGCCTGTAACAATGGATCAGTTCTCTGTCTGCCCTGCGTGGTATTTCAGTGGACCCGTATATACAAACATCATATTTACCATTGAAGGTTTTGCATTAATTAAAATACTAGTCTATTTTAGAAGACGTGTATTGACCTCTTTTGTTCCTAATACCAGATTTGAATTGACGCAACTTAACAATTGGTGACCACCGACTGTGATCTGGTAGAAGGGACTTCGCTGGGTATTGTCCGGCCCATTGGACATCTCTGTCATTGGACGGTGTGTTTCACAAAGAGTCCGGACTACTAAAAACAGGTAAGCAGACACCTATTGTTATATAACTAAAGTTCTGCACATTGGCTTTATCCAAATTAATTTTGTGAAACACCTGTTTGATGTAAGTGAACTAAATTATGAAATTATTATGAGTAGATAAGCACCATATTGTGACATTCAAACCTGTGGTGAATGTGATGTTAAACCATGGTACCATAGAGTATTTGTTCTACCGGCAAGGTCCGTAACTGCGGGGGTACAGCTAGGTTCGAAGAAAATACTGACATCTATCGGCAAGGTCCGTAACTTCGAGGGTACGGCTAGGTTCGGGAAATTTTTGATAGTGTTGCGCTATCGGCAAGGTCCGTAACTAGTACGGCTAGGATCGTAGGAGCACTTTAAAGTATAGGGTGTCGTATGCATGAGAGTGTGAATGATCCCAGTGTAATAAAAGAGTGTTTGCAGATGTAATATAAGAGTGAATGCGGGTTACTAAAATTAATAAACCTGTATACCTTGATAGAAAACTAATTAGGAATTATCAGTCCCTACACCCAAACGAGGGCATTGCGTTCATCCACCTCTGGCCTGCTGGCTCCCCTTCCTCTGCGGAAGCATAGTTCCCACTCAGCCCAGTCAAAACTGTTCGCTGCTCTGGCACCCCAATGGTGGAACAAGCTCCCTCACGACGCCAGGACAGCGGAGTCACTCACCACCTTCCGGAGACATTTGAAACCCCACCTCTTTAAGGAATACCTGGGATAGGATAAGTAATCCTTCTACCCCCCCCCCCAAAAAAAAATAATAAAAAAATAATAATAATTGTAAAGTGGTTATCCCACTGGCTATAGGGTGAATGCACCAATTTGTAAGTCGCTCTGGATAAGAGCGTCTGCTAAATGACGTAAATGTAAATGTAAATGAATTAAAGACGTCTGTGGCTGTCCAAACTGTATAATTTGTGAATAACTGTTGGGTTTGTGGTTGCTTAAACCGTATAACCCGTTAATAACAATTGGGAACATAAAGGTAAAATAATGAATAACTAGTATGACTAAACTGAAACGTTTGAACTGATATGATTGAACTGTAACGTTTGATGTTTGACATAGCATAATACTGGTTTTAAATAATTAAGTTGAAGCAATTTGGTTTATTATTTAATTTAACGTTTGATGTTTGACCCTGCAAAATACTGGTTAAATAATTAGACTGAAATAATTTGGTTTATCGTTGAAATATAAATATGCACCGACTTTAACTAATTAGGTGGGGATAATTTGATTTAAATAAATAGATAGACGTACTTTAAATAATTAAATAACGGACGAATATTACAAATTAAAACGAAAAACAGACAAAACCTGTTCCGACTGGACACAGGAGGGAGAAACGCAAGGGGAGGGGCTGGAGACAGCGAGAGTGTGGCTTTTGAAGAGTCAGGAGAGACAGGGGGGTGATTTGTGTCGATTGGGAGTTGGCTGGGAACACCACGGGGCGATTGTTTGAGAGGTACCTATACATTTCTAACGATATATACGTATGAACTTGCTCACCCGAACGTAGACCTACATCATGGGTGAGAAAGTAGAGAATATTTACATTTGCATTTTTGGTCATTTGGCAGACGCTCTGGTCCAGAGCGACTTATGGGAGCGATTGGGGTTGAGTGCCTTGCTCAGGGGCACATCGGCCAATTTTTCGCCTGGACGGCTCGGGGATTGGAACCGGCGACCTCTCGGTTGTTGGCGCGGCGCTATTGGTCACTAAGCTGCCTGCCGCCCCATATGAGTTTAAGGTTGTGCCGTTGTTTGATCATGTGATAAGGTTTAATGGGTAATCGGACCATAACTAATGTGGGTATGGAAGTAATGTATAAACAGTGGAGAGCCAATAGGGGGCTCCATTGAACTATTATGTTTTGTTGGGCATTTCGGTGGCATTTCGGTGAAGTCTGTGTGTATGAGTGAATTCAACGGCTGGTGTGGGTGGTGACCGGATGCTACGGAGTGTTTGGTTTGGTGATGTTGAATGGACGATTTGTAGCGTGTTTTGGGGTTAAATAGAAAGACTCACTTATTCAATAGGGAATGGGTGAAGGGAGAGAGAGCAGTACTTTGTGTTGCTGAATGAGGTAAAAGCTAGTGCGACTTTCATTTGTTGACGTCACTTGCTCTATGAACTGGAAGTATTTACTTTGAAAGCATCGTGGAATGTGTGGAGTGACTGGCGATGTATGTAGAGGGTCCCTGGTTCGAACACAGGTAGGGACAGTGGGTAAAGCTTTCGCATTGGGGCTATAGACCTAGATTACTACGTGGATTGAGAAATGTGAAAGGTTGAATTAGATAGTTTAAGTAGAAGTATTCTAGAAAGGTCTATGAAAATATGTTACAAGGTCCCCTTGCGCCTTCCCCGTTGTGTAGGAAGGAGCAAGGGGAGGGGTGAGAGATAGTTCAAATGATAGGAATATCATTAAATGTATGCTTATCAACGATAGCAAGTATTTGTTTTATTAATTAGGGCCTAATCAGAGAGAACAGTTAAAGAAATTGAATAGTGAACTGAAATGGCGATAGAGCTGTGAAAATTGAGTTGAGGACAAAGGAGAGTAATTATGGCTCTGGTTAGAAAAAAATAAATAGAGACAGTCAAGCGAGTTGGGTTGAGCTGTGGGATTTCAAGTGGAGGTCTGAATGCTTGACTGGAAGGCAGTGCTTTAATAAATTCTAGTTGTTATTACTTTATTCGATAGGTTGCTTAACACCAGTGGTGTATGCAAATAGTTGGTAAATTCTAGAACGATAATTTATTTTCTAATAAACTACAGTTTAAAATATCTGATATCTGTATTATGTTTTGTGTGTACTACCATCTTTAGATTACTGATGGTAATTGAAGGTTAACAAAATTATAACCAGGAGAAAGAGAATTAGCTTATCTCATTGGAATGTTGCCCAGGGCTAGGGGGAGCAGTAGTGAAGTTAGGCAGTATTTAAGTGGGGCCTGGCTATTTGTGGTTGTTGTTTTTCAAATTGGGTTTTTCAAACAAAAAAACAACACACCTAGTATGATGTTTATAAAGCCTTGTTGTTTCAATTTGGGGGGGTTTTCAACAGGTCAAGGGTGATAGGTCTTAGAGGAGCACGCACAGTGAATTTTATGGAGTTTTTTTCGGTTTTGGCTGAGTTTGGGTTATATATGATTTCTTATGAGAATGAATGTCATGAGGACTTAATGATTGGGATAAGTAACATTTATGAAATATTTAGAATAATGGTAATGTTTGGTATACTTTGGGATGGAACAGTTCGTTGAATAATTTCAATTGCCTCTGAACTCTGTTTTAACCTTCTGGTGTTCATTAATCATCCACACTAGTAAATTCTAAAGGCATGAGAGGAGGACTTTAAGATAGTTTATTTTACTAAGTTGAGGGTAATTTATAATACTGTGAAAAGTGTGAAGAAGATTATAATTTGGTAATAATATATATGATTTGAACCATAAAATAACAGAAGAGAGAGAGCGCTATCCCTGAATGAGGGATACCTGTTGCTAGTCAATTGTACTAATCTTGGATTACTTTTACGAGATAGAAGTACATTGAGGTATTATCAAATGTTGTCATTTAAATTTCATTTTTAGTATGCTTTAATAAACAACAAGTTGGTATTTGAAACTAAATTAATGCAATGAGCTGCAGTAATCAGAGGAAGGCACAATCTAATGTGAAACAGCTATAACCTAGATATTTTATTTAGTAATGAGATCAGGAAGTGGGAGGAGCAATAAAGAAGCAAGGGACAGTCTAAAAAAAAGTAATAATAAGGGATGGCAATTGGATGATAAATTACCAATGTGATTGTTTAGGTAGGTGGTAATATTGACACATGGGCAAATCATATGTCAAAAGGGGGATGGTAGGAGATGGTAGGATTAAATAATAAATATATACGAAGGAGAGGACAAAATACTTAAAACAAACAAACAATTTTTTATATACAGTAAAAAATAAATAAATAAAAAGTCAGAAATAGAAATTGAGAGCTGAACATGTGTGAAGATAGTTTATTAACCACACCCGTATGTCAGAGGTTTTGTGCCCCACAGGTGAACTAAAGGAGAAGGTGACCCACTATCTAACCAGGTGTCTGGTGAGCATCCAGTCACTAAAGAAGAAAAACTGGAAGCAGGCCTGTTGGGAAGGGCCCTACCAAGTCCTATTGGTCACTGCCTTTGCCATTAGAATAGCTGAGAGATCCACCTGGGTGCATGTCACACACTGCAAAAAGGTAAACCCAGCTACACCTGACAAACAAACACAGAGTTAGGAGAAAGAACCGATCACCACTAGGGCTCGGGGGTTGGCTCCTTAACGAAGATTCCCTTCACCTGTCTGATCATCCCTGTGTGAGTTCGATAGAAGGTAAAGCAATGGGTTGGCCTCTGGCGTCTGACATGTTCTCAGGGCAAGGGTAAGGATTCACAGGTCTCCTGACGGTAGGTAGCTGTCTGATTGTGGGGGCCATATTCCTAACACACTCAAACCCTCCTGATCCGCCAGAAGTAGTAGTTAACCTAACACAAGTTGATAAAATAATACCTGAGCACAGTCTACGAAGGCATAGGAGACAGCTAGACGTAGGGAAAGGGGAAGTACTAGGGACTTTAGGGAAGGACATCACCTTTTGAGGTCTTTGCGGACCAGTTGGGGACTACTGGCTGGTAGTATCGTAAAGGATGGGAGATATACAGTGGGAGAAAAAAGTATTTAGTCAGCCACCAATTGTGCAAGTTCTCCCACTTAAAAATATGAGAGAGGCCTGTAATTTTCATCATAGGTACACGTCAACTATGACAGACAATATGAGAAAAAAAAATCCAGAAAATCACATTGTAGGATATTTAATGAATTTATTTGCAAATTATGGTGGAAAATAAGTATTTGGTCAATAACAAAAGTTTCTCAATACTTTGTTATATACCCTTTGTTGGCAATGACACAGGTCAAACGTTTTCTGTAAGTCTTCACAAGGTTTTCACACACTGTTGCTGGTATTTTGGCCCATTCCTCCATGCAGATCTCCTCTAGAGCAGTGATGTTTTGGGGCTGTCGCTGGGCAACACAGACTTTCAACTCCCTCCAAAGATTTTCTATGGGGTTGAGATCAGGAGACTGGCTAGGCCACTCCAGGACCTTGAAATGCTTCTTACGAAGCCACTCCTTCGTTGCCCGGGCGGTGTGTTTGGGATCATTGTCATGCTGAAAGACCCAGCCACGTTTCATCTTTAATGCCCTTGCTGATGGAAGGAGGTTTTCACTCAAAATCTCACGATACATGGCCCCATTCATTCTTTCCTTTACACGGATCAGTCGTCCTGGTCCCTTTGCAGAAAAACAGCCCCAAAGCATGATGTTTCCACCCCCATGCTTCACAGTAGGTATGGTGTTCTTTGGATGCAACTCAGCATTCTTTGTCCTCCAAACACGACGAGTTGAGTTTTTACCAAAAAGTTCTTTTTTGGTTTCATCTGACCATATGACATTCTCCCAATCCTCTTCTGGATCATCCAAATGCACTCTAGCAATCTTCAGATGGGCCTGGACATGTACTGGCTTAAGCAGGGGGACACGTCTGGCATTGCAGGATTTGAGTCCCTGGCGGCGTAGTGTGTTACTGATGGTAGGCTTTGTTACTTTGTTCCCAGCTCTCTGCAGGTCATTCACTAGGTCCCCCCGTGTGGTTCTGGGAAAAAAAAATTTGTGATCATTTTGACCCCACGGGGTGAGATCTTGCGTGGAGCCCCAGATCGAGGGAGATTATCAGTGGTCTTGTATGTCTTCCATTTCCTAATAATTGCTCCCACAGTTGATTTCTTCAAACCAAGCTGCTTACCTATTGCAGATTCAGTCTTCCCAGCCTGGTGCAGGTCTACAATTTTGTTTCTGGTGTCCTTTGACAGCTCTTTGGTCTTGGCCATAGTGGAGTTTGGAGTGTAACTGTTTGAGGTTGTGGACAGGTGTCTTTTATACTGATAACAAGTTCAAACAGGTGCCATTAATACAGGTAACGAGTGGAGGACAGAGGAGCCTCTTTAAGAAGAAGTTACAGGTCTGTGAGAGCCAGAAATCTTTTGCTTGGTTGTAGGTGACCAAATACTTATTTTCCACCATAATTTGCAAATAAATTCATAAAAAATCCTACAATGTGATTATCTGGAAAAAAAATCTCAATTTGTCTGTCATAGTTGACGTGTACCTATGATGAACATTTCAGGCCTCTCTCCTCTTTTTAAGTGGGAGAACTTGCACAATTGGTGGCTGACTAAATACTTTTTCCCCCCACTGTATATGTATGTCACCATGTACATCCTGGACTATGTAGTTGCTCATACCGGGGGGGGGGGGGGGATATGTCAATCTCCATACACAGTTTAAGGACAGGTGTAGTATTGTGAAAGTAGGGAATTACCAGAAATGGCAGTGCGACCCATATAAGGGTAGGTAGTGTCTGAAAGTCTGAATTACGCTAAAACAGGTTACAGACCTGACAAGTGAGATATCCTCTTCAACTGGGGCACCCTATAGAGTAAACCTCTCTGAGGGAGGTAGTGAGACCGGGGCTGTGGTGAAGATAGTGCAAACTATAGACCTGAAGGAAGTAGTACAGGTGGAGACGGGGTATAGAGATCCTAACCTATGGTTGGAATGGATTCAGTATACAGCAAGGTAGCTTAGTGGTTAAGAGCATAGTGCCAGTAACCGAAAGGTCGCTGGTTCTAATCCCCGAGCCGACTAGGTGAAAAATCTGTCGATGTGCCCTTGAGCAAGGCACTTAACCCTAATTGCTCCTGTAAGACGCTCTGGATAAGAGCGTCTGCTAAATGACATCAATAAATAAATAAACTATGTCTAAAGAGGACTGTTATGCCTGTGGGACAGCCAAACCAAGGTTAACAACTACTCCGTTCCCCTTGACAGGCTTTAACTCTCCGTCAGGTTTATCCTCCATAATTCAATTGTTCAAGCCACCTGGAAATGTGGTGAAGGAGTCTTGTAGTAACTTGCACTATCTGTATCCCCCGATAACAAAGTCACCCCGACCTAGGTTGCCTCCGTTTGAAGTCTCAGGGGATTCTTATTATTGTTTTTCTAGGACTAATAAGATAGGATACAGGGTAGGACATCTTAGCTCCTGCTCCCACACAGAGAATGTCACAACTAAAGAGACCATGACTAATCTCTCCTCTTTGTTGCAGCCAGAGGATTTTAGGAACCAAAACCAGGCCCGTACTGACATCTGATGGTTGTGTGGTGATAACAGATTGTGAACTCACCTACATACGCAAACAATCAAACGTGTCAGAGACTGGTGAGTTGTCACGTAGAAAGTGGGACCTCCTCCCGGGATCCTTTGATGAAAGGATATATATTGATGGGATAGGAGTACCTCGAGGGGTTCCAGAAGAATTCAAAGCTAGGAATCAGATCGCAGCTGGGTTTGAATCAAGTATTTTCTTGTGGTCAACAATTAATAAAAATGTAGATTGGATAAATTATATTTACTATAACCAGCAAAGATTTATAAACCACACTCGTGATGCAATTAAGGGATTGGCTGAGCAGACAGCGGCAACTAGCTTAATGGCATGGCAGAATAGAATAGCTTTAGATATGCTTTTGGCTGAGCGGGGCGGAGTTTGTGTTCTGTTTGGATCTATGTGCTGTACTTTCATCCCCAACAATACAGCACCGGACGGGTCCGTGACCAAAGCGCTTCAGGGACTCACCACGCTGGCGAACGAACTGGCTGAGAACTCTGGTATTGATAGCTCCCTAAACGGTTGGTTTGATAACATATTTGGTAAATGGAAAACTATTGTTGTAACTATTCTGGGTGAAGTTATAGCTTCTATGGGTATACTTGTTCTTTGTGGATGTTGTCTTATTCCCTGTGTCCGAGGAGCAAGGCGATGGAGCAGGCGGTTTCCCAACAGATGGTGAGATACGGCCCAATCCCGGACTCCGACCTAAGGAATGAAGGATATGACCTACCAGGCTTGGTGGAGTGACACCCTAGAGGGTGTCTAAAGGGGGCCAAAATGTATTAATCTTTGTGTTTTATGCTTTATTAATCAAGTTAACCATTGTGAATGTTTGTCTTTCCTTATGTGAAGGTTTGAAGTTCCTGGGTGGCTGGTAGCCAACCTAGTACAAGTTGGGTGTAGATGGAAGGACTGAAGGCCTTTTTATTATCATTATTGCCTATTAATAAAAGTGTGATTATTTTTGTTTGTATTGTATTTTAATGAGTGACACCCTAGAGGGTGTCAATAGGGGGATTCCTGAATTTCCCTGAAATTTCTTATTTTGGGTTTTCTTTTTTGGGGTTCACACCCAGTGGGTGTGAAAAGGGGGATTGTGGGTTCATGTGATTCATGTGAGGAATGTCAGGGAGTAGGGTGAGACAGACTTGTGATTCTCACAGACACATACACACTGCCTCTTTGTTAAACCGCGCTCAATGACATGTACTGCAAAAAGGTGCTGACTCTACAAGTTGTGATGATAACAACTTATGCCTGGCAACAGTGTGCAACAGTGAAGCGCCAAGGGGCTGTGACCAGCCTGTGCGCCAACGATAGGCTGAGTAAGTCTAAACCACGCTCAGTCTCTACTCTGATAGGCCCAGCATGGAGCGGGAACTATCACTGTCAGGGTATTTAAAGAAGAGCCTGTAACAATGGATCAGTTCTCTGTCTGCCCTGCATGGTATTTCAGTGGACCCGTATATACGAACATCATATTTACCATTGAAGGTTTTGCATTAATTAAAATACTAGTCTATTTTAGAAGACGTGTATTGACCTCTTTTGTTCCTAATACCAGATTTGAATTGACGCAACTTAACAATTGGTGACCACCGACTGTGATCTGGTAGAAGGGACTTCGCTGGGTATTGTCCGGCCCATTGGACATCTCTGTCATTGGACGGTGTGTTTCACAAAGAGTCCGGACTACTAAAAACAGGTAAGCAGACACCTATTGTTATATAACTAAAGTTCTGCACATTGGCTTTATCCAAATTTAATTTTGTGAAACACCTGTTTGATGTAAGTGAACTAAATTATGAAATTATTATGAGTAGATAAGCACCATATTGTGACATTCAAACCTGTGGTGAATGTGATGTTAAACCATGGTACCATAGAGTATTTGTTCTACCGGCAAGGTCCGTAACTGCGGGGGTACAGCTAGGTTCGAAGAAAATACTGACATCTATCGGCAAGGTCCGTAACTTCGAGGGTACGGCTAGGTTCGGGAAATTTTTGATAGTGTTGCGCTATCGGCAAGGTCCGTAACTAGTACGGCTAGGATCGTAGGAGCACTTTAAAGTATAGGGTGTCGTATGCATGAGAGTGTGAATGATCCCAGTGTAATAAAAGAGTGTTTGCAGATGTAATATAAGAGTGAATGCGGGTTACTAAAATTAATAAACCTGTATACCTTGATAGAAAACTAATTAGGAATTATCAGTCCCTACACCCAAACGAGGGCATTGCGTTCATCCACCTCTGGCCTGCTGGCTCCCCTTCCTCTGCGGAAGCATAGTTCCCGCTCAGCCCAGTCAAAACTGTTCGCTGCTCTGGCACCCCAATGGTGGAACAAGCTCCCTCACGACGCCAGGACAGCGGAGTCACTCACCACCTTCCGGAGACATTTGAAACCCCACCTCTTTAAGGAATACCTGGGATAGGATAAGTAATCCTTCTACCCCCCCCCCTCCCCCCCCCCCCCCCAAACCCTGTTGGGTTTGTGGTTGCTTAAACCGTATAACCCGTTAATAACAATTGGGAACATAAAGGTAAAATAATGAATAACTAGTATGACTAAACTGAAACGTTTGAACTGATATGATTGAACTGTAACGTTTGATGTTTGACATAGCATAATACTGGTTTTAAATAATTAAGTTGAAGCAATTTGGTTTATTATTTAATTTAACGTTTGATGTTTGACCCTGCAAAATACTGGTTAAATAATTAGACTGAAATAATTTGGTTTATCGTTGAAATATAAATATGCACCGACTTTAACTAATTAGGTGGGGATAATTTGATTTAAATAAATAGATAGACGTACTTTAAATAATTAAATAACGGACGAATATTACAAATTAAAACGAAAAACAGACAAAACCTGTTCCGACTGGACACAGGAGGGAGAAACGCAAGGGGAGGGGCTGGAGACAGCGAGAGTGTGGCTTTTGAAGAGTCAGGAGAGACAGGGGGGTGATTTGTGTCGATTGGGAGTTGGCTGGGAACACCACGGGGCGATTGTTTGAGAGGTACCTATACATTTCTAACGATATATACGTATGAACTTGCTCACCCGAACGTAGACCTACATCATGGGTGAGAAAGTAGAGAATATTTACATTTGCATTTTTGGTCATTTGGCAGACGCTCTGGTCCAGAGCGACTTATGGGAGCGATTGGGGTTGAGTGCCTTGCTCAGGGGCACATCGGCAAATTTTTCGCCTGGACGGCTCGGGGATTGGAACCGGCGACCTCTCGGTTGTTGGCGCGGCGCTATTGGTCACTAAGCTGCCTGCCGCCCCATATGAGTTTAAGGTTGTGCCGTTGTTTGATCATGTGATAAGGTTTAATGGGTAATCGGACCATAACTAATGTGGGTATGGAAGTAATGTATAAACAGTGGAGAGCCAATAGGGGGCTCCATTGAACTATTATGTTTTGTTGGGCATTTCGGTGGCATTTCGGTGAAGTCTGTGTGTATGAGTGAATTCAACGGCTGGTGTGGGTGGTGACCGGATGCTACGGAGTGTTTGGTTTGGTGATGTTGAATGGACGATTTGTAGCGTGTTTTGGGGTTAAATAGAAAGACTCACTTATTCAATAGGGAATGGGTGAAGGGAGAGAGAGCAGTACTTTGTGTTGCTGAATGAGGTAAAAGCTAGTGCGACTTTCATTTGTTGACGTCACTTGCTCTATGAACTGGAAGTATTTACTTTGAAAGCATCGCGGAATGTGTGGAGTGACTGGCGATGTATGTAGAGGGTCCCTGGTTCGAACACAGGTAGGGACAGTGGGTAAAGCTTTCGCATTGGGGCTATAGACCTAGATTACTACGTGGATTGAGAAATGTGAAAGGTTGAATTAGATAGTTTAAGTAGAAGTATTCTAGAAAGGTCTATGAAAATATGTTACAAGGTCCCCTTGCGCCTTCCCCGTTGTGTAGGAAGGAGCAAGGGGAGGGGTGAGAGATAGTTCAAATGATAGGAATATCATTAAATGTATGCTTATCAACGATAGCAAGTATTTGTTTTATTAATTAGGGCCTAATCAGAGAGAACAGTTAAAGAAATTGAATAGTGAACTGAAATGGCGATAGAGCTGTGAAAATTGAGTTGAGGACAAAGGAGAGTAATTATGGCTCTGGCTAGAAAAAAATAAATAGAGACAGTCAAGCGAGTTGGGTTGAGCTGTGGGATTTCAAGTGGAGGTCTGAATGCTTGACTGGAAGGCAGTGCTTTAATAAATTCTAGTTGTTATTACTTTATTCGATAGGTTGCTTAACACCAGTGGTGTATGCAAATAGTTGGTAAATTCTAGAACGATAATTTATTTTCTAATAAACTACAGTTTAAAATATCTGATATCTGTATTATGTTTTGTGTGTACTACCATCTTTAGATTACTGATGGTAATTGAAGGTTAACAAAATTATAACCAGGAGAAAGAGAATTAGCTTATCTCATTGGAATGTTGCCCAGGGCTAGGGGGAGCAGTAGTGAAGTTAGGCAGTATTTAAGTGGGGCCTGGCTATTTGTGGTTGTTGTTTTTCAAATTGGGTTTTTCAAACAAAAAAACAACACACCTAGTATGATGTTTATAAAGCCTTGTTGTTTCAATTTTGGGGGGTTTTCAACAGGTCAAGGGTGATAGGTCTTAGAGGAGCACGCACAGTGAATTTTATGGAGTTTTTTCGGTTTTGGCTGAGTTTGGGTTATATATGATTTCTTATGAGAATGAATGTCATGAGGACTTAATGATTGGGATAAGTAACATTTATGAAATATTTAGAATAATGGTAATGTTTGGTATACTTTGGGATGGAACAGTTCGTTGAATAATTTCAATTGCCTCTGAACTCTGTTTTAACCTTCTGGTGTTCATTAATCATCCACACTAGTAAATTCTAAAGGCATGAGAGGAGGACTTTAAGATAGTTTATTTTACTAAGTTGAGGGTAATTTATAATACTGTGAAAAGTGTGAAGAAGATTATAATTTGGTAATAATATATATGATTTGAACCATAAAATAACAGAAGAGAGAGAGCGCTATCCCTGAATGAGGGATACCTGTTGCTAGTCAATTGTACTAATCTTGGATTACTTTTACGAGATAGAAGTACATTGAGGTATTATCAAATGTTGTCATTTAAATTTCATTTTTAGTATGCTTTAATAAACAACAAGTTGGTATTTGAAACTAAATTAATGCAATGAGCTGCAGTAATCAGAGGAAGGCACAATCTAATGCGAAACAGCTATAACCTAGATATTTTATTTAGTAATGAGATCAGGAAGTGGGAGGAGCAATAAAGAAGCAAGGGACAGTCTAAAAAAAAGTAATAATAAGGGATGGCAATTGGATGATAAATTACCAATGTGATTGTTTAGGTAGGTGGTAATATTGACACATGGGCAAATCATATGTCAAAAGGGGGATGGTAGGAGATGGTAGGATTAAATAATAAATATATACGAAGGAGAGGACAAAATACTTAAAACAAACAAACAATTTTTTATATACAGTAAAAAATAAATAAATAAAAAGTCAGAAATAGAAATTGAGAGCTGAACATGTGTGAAGATAGTTTATTAACCACACCCGTATGTCAGAGGTTTTGTGCCCCACAGGTGAACTAAAGGAGAAGGTGACCCACTATCTAACCAGGTGTCTGGTGAGCATCCAGTCACTAAAGAAGAAAAACTGGAAGCAGGCCTGTTGGGAAGGGCCCTACCAAGTCCTATTGGTCACTGCCTTTGCCATTAGAATAGCTGAGAGATCCACCTGGGTGCATGTCACACACTGCAAAAAGGTAAACCCAGCTACACCTGACAAACAAACACAGAGTTAGGAGAAAGAACCGATCACCACAAGGGCTCGGGGGTTGGCTCCTTAACGAAGATTCCCTTCACCTGTCTGATCATCCCTGTGTGAGTTCGACAGCAGGTAAAGCAATGGGTTGGCCTCTGGCGTCTGACATGTTCTCAGGGCGAGGGTAAGGATTCACAGGTCTCCTGACGGTAGGTAGCTGTCTGATTGTGGGGGCCATATTCCTTAACACACTCAAACCCTCCTGATCCGCCAGAAGTAGTAGTTAACCTAACACAAGTTGATAAAATAATACCTGAGCACAGTCTACGAAGGCATAGGAGACAGCTAGACGTAGGGAAAGGGGAAGTACTAGGGACTTTAGGGAAGGACATCACCTTTTGAGGTCTTTGCGGACCAGTTGGGGACTACTGGCTGGTAGTATCGTAAAGGATGGGAGATATACAGTGGGAGAAAAAAGTATTTAGTCAGCCACCAATTGTGCAAGTTCTCCCACTTAAAAATATGAGAGAGGCCTGTAATTTTCATCATAGGTACACGTCAACTATGACAGACAATATGAGAAAAAAAAATCCAGAAAATCACATTGTAGGATATTTAATGAATTTATTTGCAAATTATGGTGGAAAATAAGTATTTGGTCAATAACAAAAGTTTCTCAATACTTTGTTATATACCCTTTGTTGGCAATGACACAGGTCAAACGTTTTCTGTAAGTCTTCACAAGGTTTTCACACACTGTTGCTGGTATTTTGGCCCATTCCTCCATGCAGATCTCCTCTAGAGCAGTGATGTTTTGGGGCTGTCGCTGGGCAACACAGACTTTCAACTCCCTCCAAAGATTTTCTATGGGGTTGAGATCAGGAGACTGGCTAGGCCACTCCAGGACCTTGAAATGCTTCTTACGAAGCCACTCCTTCGTTGCCCGGGCGGTGTGTTTGGGATCATTGTCATGCTGAAAGACCCAGCCACGTTTCATCTTTAATGCCCTTGCTGATGGAAGGAGGTTTTCACTCAAAATCTCACGATACATGGCCCCATTCATTCTTTCCTTTACACGGATCAGTCGTCCTGGTCCCTTTGCAGAAAAACAGCCCCAAAGCATGATGTTTCCACCCCCATGCTTCACAGTAGGTATGGTGTTCTTTGGATGCAACTCAGCATTCTTTGTCCTCCAAACACGACGAGTTGAGTTTTTACCAAAAAGTTATATTTTGGTTTCATCTGACCATATGACATTCTCCCAATCCTCTTCTGGATCATCCAAATGCACTCTAGCAATCTTCAGATGGGCCTGGACATGTACTGGCTTAAGCAGGGGGACACGTCTGGCATTGCAGGATTTGAGTCCCTGGCGGCGTAGTGTGTTACTGATGGTAGGCTTTGTTACTTTGTTCCCAGCTCTCTGCAGGTCATTCACTAGGTCCCCCCGTGTGGTTCTGGGATTTTTTTTTTTGTGATCATTTTGACCCCACGGGGTGAGATCTTGCGTGGAGCCCCAGATCGAGGGAGATTATCAGTGGTCTTGTATGTCTTCCATTTCCTAATAATTGCTCCCACAGTTGATTTCTTCAAACCAAGCTGCTTACCTATTGCAGATTCAGTCTTCCCAGCCTGGTGCAGGTCTACAATTTTGTTTCTGGTGTCCTTTGACAGCTCTTTGGTCTTGGCCATAGTGGAGTTTGGAGTGTGACTGTTTGAGGTTGTGGACAGGTGTCTTTTATACTGATAACAAGTTCAAACAGGTGCCATTAATACAGGTAACGAGTGGAGGACAGAGGAGCCTCTTTAAGAAGAAGTTACAGGTCTGTGAGAGCCAGAAATCTTTTGCTTGGTTGTAGGTGACCAAATACTTATTTTCCACCATAATTTGCAAATAAATTCATAAAAAATCCTACAATGTGATTATCTGGAAAAAAAATCTCAATTTGTCTGTCATAGTTGACGTGTACCTATGATGAACATTTCAGGCCTCTCTCCTCTTTTTAAGTGGGAGAACTTGCACAATTGGTGGCTGACTAAATACTTTTTCCCCCCACTGTATATGTATGTCACCATGTACATCCTGGACTATGTAGTTGCTCATACCGGGGGGGGGGGGGGATATGTCAATCTCCATACACAGTTTAAGGACAGGTGTAGTATTGTGAAAGTAGGGAATTACCAGAAATGGCAGTGCGACCCATATAAGGGTAGGTAGTGTCTGAAAGTCTGAATTACGCTAAAACAGGTTACAGACCTGACAAGTGAGATATCCTCTTCAACTGGGGCACCCTATAGAGTAAACCTCTCTGAGGGAGGTAGTGAGACCGGGGCTGTGGTGAAGATAGTGCAAACTATAGACCTGAAGGAAGTAGTACAGGTGGAGACGGGGTATAGAGATCCTAACCTATGGTTGGAATGGATTCAGTATACAGCAAGGTAGCTTAGTGGTTAAGAGCATAGTGCCAGTAACCGAAAGGTCGCTGGTTCTAATCCCCGAGCCGACTAGGTGAAAAATCTGTCGATGTGCCCTTGAGCAAGGCACTTAACCCTAATTGCTCCTGTAAGACGCTCTGGATAAGAGCATCTGCTAAATGACATCAATAAATAAATAAACTGTCTAAAGAGGACTGTTATGCCTGTGGGACAGCCAAACCAAGGTTAACAACTACTCCGTTCCCCTTGACAGGCTTTAACTCTCCGTCAGGTTTATCCTCCATAATTCAATTGTTCAAGCCACCTGGAAATGTGGTGAAGGAGTCTTGTAGTAACTTGCACTATCTGTATCCCCCGATAACAAAGTCACCCCGACCTAGGTTGCCTCCGTTTGAAGTCTCAGGGGATTCTTATTATTGTTTTTCTAGGACTAATAAGATAGGATACAGGGTAGGACATCTTAGCTCCTGCTCCCACACAGAGAATGTCACAACTAAAGAGACCATGACTAATCTCTCCTCTTTGTTGCAGCCAGAGGATTTTAGGAACCAAAACCAGGCCCGTACTGACATCTGATGGTTGTGTGGTGATAACAGATTGTGAACTCACCTACATACGCAAACAATCAAACGTGTCAGAGACTGGTGAGTTGTCACGTAGAAAGTGGGACCTCCTCCCGGGATCCTTTGATGAAAGGATATATATTGATGGGATAGGAGTACCTCGAGGGGTTCCAGAAGAATTCAAAGCTAGGAATCAGATCGCAGCTGGGTTTGAATCAAGTATTTTCTTGTGGTCAACAATTAATAAAAATGTAGATTGGATAAATTATATTTACTATAACCAGCAAAGATTTATAAACCACACTCGTGATGCAATTAAGGGATTGGCTGAGCAGACAGCGGCAACTAGCTTAATGGCATGGCAGAATAGAATAGCTTTAGATATGCTTTTGGCTGAGCGGGGCGGAGTTTGTGTTCTGTTTGGATCTATGTGCTGTACTTTCATCCCCAACAATACAGCACCGGACGGGTCCGTGACCAAAGCGCTTCAGGGACTCACCACGCTGGCGAACGAACTGGCTGAGAACTCTGGTATTGATAGCTCCCTAAACGGTTGGTTTGATAACATATTTGGTAAATGGAAAACTATTGTTGTAACTATTCTGGGTGAAGTTATAGCTTCTATGGGTATACTTGTTCTTTGTGGATGTTGTCTTATTCCCTGTGTCCGAGGAGCAAGGCGATGGAGCAGGCGGTTTCCCAACAGATGGTGAGATACGGCCCAATCCCGGACTCCGACCTAAGGAATGAAGGATATGACCTACCAGGCTTGGTGGAGTGACACCCTAGAGGGTGTCTAAAGGGGGCCAAAATGTATTAATCTTTGTGCTTTATGCTTTATTAATCAAGTTAACCATTGTGAATGTTTGTCTTTCCTTATGTGAAGGTTTGAAGTTCCTGGGTGGCTGGTAGCCAACCTAGTACAAGTTGGGTGTAGATGGAAGGACTGAAGGCCTTTTTATTATCATTATTGCCTATTAATAAAAGTGTGATTATTTTTGTTTGTATTGTATTTTAATGAGTGACACCCTAGAGGGTGTCAATAGGGGGATTCCTGAATTTCCCTGAAATTTCTTATTTTGGGTTTTCTTTTTTTGGGTTCACACCCAGTGGGTGTGAAAAGGGGGATTGTGGGTTCATGTGATTCATGTGAGGAATGTTAGGGAGTAGGGTGAGACAGACTTGTGATTCTCACAGACACATACACACTGCCTCTTTGTTAAACCGCGCTCAATGACATGTACTGCAAAAAGGTGCTGACTCTACAAGTTGTGATGATAGCAACTTATGCCTGGCAACAGTGTGCAACAGTGAAGCGCCAAGGGGCTGTGACCAGCCTGTGCGCCAACGATAGGCTGAGTAAGTCTAAACCACGCTCAGTCTCTACTCTGATAGGCCCAGCATGGAGCGGGAACTATCACTGTCAGGGTATTTAAAGAAGAGCCTGTAACAATGGATCAGTTCTCTGTCTGCCCTGCGTGGTATTTCAGTGGACCCGTATATACGAACATCATATTTACCATTGAAGGTTTTGCATTAATTAAAATACTAGTCTATTTTAGAAGACGTGTATTGACCTCTTTTGTTCCTAATACCAGATTTGAATTGACGCAACTTAACAATTGGTGACCACCGACTGTGATCTAGTAGAAGGGACTTCGCTGGGTATTGTCCGGCCCATTGGACATCTCTGTCATTGGACGGTGTGTTTCACAAAGAGTCCGGACTACTAAAAACAGGTAAGCAGACACCTATTGTTATATAACTAAAGTTCTGCACATTGGCTTTATCCAAATTAATTTTGTGAAACACCTGTTTGATGTAAGTGAACTAAATTATGAAATTATTATGAGTAGATAAGCACCATATTGTGACATTCAAACCTGTGGTGAATGTGATGTTAAACCATGGTACCATAGAGTATTTGTTCTACCGGCAAGGTCCGTAACTGCGGGGGTACAGCTAGGTTCGAAGAAAATACTGACATCTATCGGCAAGGTCCGTAACTTCGAGGGTACGGCTAGGTTCGGGAAATTTTTGATAGTGTTGCGCTATCGGCAAGGTCCGTAACTAGTACGGCTAGGATCGTAGGAGCACTTTAAAGTATAGGGTGTCGTATGCATGAGAGTGTGAATGATCCCAGTGTAATAAAGGAGTGTTTGCAGATGTAATATAAGAGTGAATGCGGGTTACTAAAATTAATAAACCTGTATACCTTGATAGAAAACTAATTAGGAATTATCAGTCCCTACACCCAAACGAGGGCATTGCGTTCATCCACCTCTGGCCTGCTGGCTCCCCTTCCTCTGCGGAAGCATAGTTCCCACTCAGCCCAGTCAAAACTGTTCGCTGCTCTGGCACCCCAATGGTGGAACAAGCTCCCTCACGACGCCAGGACAGCGGAGTCACTCACCACCTTCCGGAGACATTTGAAACCCCACCTCTTTAAGGAATACCTGGGATAGGATAAGTAATCCTTCTACCCCCCCCCCCCAAAAAAATAATAAAAAAATAATAATAATTGTAAAGTGGTTATCCCACTGGCTATAGGGTGAATGCACCAATTTGTAAGTCGCTCTGGATAAGAGCGTCTGCTAAATGACGTAAATGTAAATGTAAATGAATTAAAGACGTCTGTGGCTGTCCAAACTGTATAATTTGTGAATAACTGTTGGGTTTGTGGTTGCTTAAACCGTATAACCCGTTAATAACAATTGGGAACATAAAGGTAAAATAATGAATAACTAGTATGACTAAACTGAAACGTTTGAACTGATATGATTGAACTGTAACGTTTGATGTTTGACATAGCATAATACTGGTTTTAAATAATTAAGTTGAAGCAATTTGGTTTATTATTTAATTTAACGTTTGATGTTTGACCCTGCAAAATACTGGTTAAATAATTAGACTGAAATAATTTGGTTTATCGTTGAAATATAAATATGCACCGACTTTAACTAATTAGGTGGGGATAATTTGATTTAAATAAATAGATAGACGTACTTTAAATAATTAAATAACGGACGAATATTACAAATTAAAACGAAAAACAGACAAAACCTGTTCCGACTGGACACAGGAGGGAGAAACGCAAGGGGAGGGGCTGGAGACAGCGAGAGTGTGGCTTTTGAAGAGTCAGGAGAGACAGGGGGGTGATTTGTGTCGATTGGGAGTTGGCTGGGAACACCACGGGGCGATTGTTTGAGAGGTACCTATACATTTCTAACGATATATACGTATGAACTTGCTCACCCGAACGTAGACCTACATCATGGGTGAGAAAGTAGAGAATATTTACATTTGCATTTTTGGTCATTTGGCAGACGCTCTGGTCCAGAGCGACTTATGGGAGCGATTGGGGTTGAGTGCCTTGCTCAGGGGCACATCGGCAAATTTTTCGCCTGGACGGCTCGGGGATTGGAACCGGCGACCTCTCGGTTGTTGGCGCGGCGCTATTGGTCACTAAGCTGCCTGCCGCCCCATATGAGTTTAAGGTTGTGCCGTTGTTTGATCATGTGATAAGGTTTAATGGGTAATCGGACCATAACTAATGTGGGTATGGAAGTAATGTATAAACAGTGGAGAGCCAATAGGGGGCTCCATTGAACTATTATGTTTTGTTGGGCATTTCGGTGGCATTTCGGTGAAGTCTGTGTGTATGAGTGAATTCAACGGCTGGTGTGGGTGGTGACCGGATGCTACGGAGTGTTTGGTTTGGTGATGTTGAATGGACGATTTGTAGCGTGTTTTGGGGTTAAATAGAAAGACTCACTTATTCAATAGGGAATGGGTGAAGGGAGAGAGAGCAGTACTTTGTGTTGCTGAATGAGGTAAAAGCTAGTGCGACTTTCATTTGTTGACGTCACTTGCTCTATGAACTGGAAGTATTTACTTTGAAAGCATCGCGGAATGTGTGGAGTGACTGGCGATGTATGTAGAGGGTCCCTGGTTCGAACACAGGTAGGGACAGTGGGTAAAGCTTTCGCATTGGGGCTATAGACCTAGATTACTACGTGGATTGAGAAATGTGAAAGGTTGAATTAGATAGTTTAAGTAGAAGTATTCTAGAAAGGTCTATGAAAATATGTTACAAGGTCCCCTTGCGCCTTCCCCGTTGTGTAGGAAGGAGCAAGGGGAGGGGTGAGAGATAGTTCAAATGATAGGAATATCATTAAATGTATGCTTATCAACGATAGCAAGTATTTGTTTTATTAATTAGGGCCTAATCAGAGAGAACAGTTAAAGAAATTGAATAGTGAACTGAAATGGCGATAGAGCTGTGAAAATTGAGTTGAGGACAAAGGAGAGTAATTATGGCTCTGGTTAGAAAAAAATAAATAGAGACAGTCAAGCGAGTTGGGTTGAGCTGTGGGATTTCAAGTGGAGGTCTGAATGCTTGACTGGAAGGCAGTGCTTTAATAAATTCTAGTTGTTATTACTTTATTCGATAGGTTGCTTAACACCAGTGGTGTATGCAAATAGTTGGTAAATTCTAGAACGATAATTTATTTTCTAATAAACTACAGTTTAAAATATCTGATATCTGTATTATGTTTTGTGTGTACTACCATCTTTAGATTACTGATGGTAATTGAAGGTTAACAAAATTATAACCAGGAGAAAGAGAATTAGCTTATCTCATTGGAATGTTGCCCAGGGCTAGGGGGAGCAGTAGTGAAGTTAGGCAGTATTTAAGTGGGGCCTGGCTATTTGTGGTTGTTGTTTTTCAAATTGGGTTTTTCAAACAAAAAAACAACACACCTAGTATGATGTTTATAAAGCCTTGTTGTTTCAATTTGGGGGGGTTTTCAACAGGTCAAGGGTGATAGGTCTTAGAGGAGCACGCACAGTGAATTTTATGGAGTTTTTTCGGTTTTGGCTGAGTTTGGGTTATATATGATTTCTTATGAGAATGAATGTCATGAGGACTTAATGATTGGGATAAGTAACATTTATGAAATATTTAGAATAATGGTAATGTTTGGTATACTTTGGGATGGAACAGTTCGTTGAATAATTTCAATTGCCTCTGAACTCTGTTTTAACCTTCTGGTGTTCATTAATCATCCACACTAGTAAATTCTAAAGGCATGAGAGGAGGACTTTAAGATAGTTTATTTTACTAAGTTGAGGGTAATTTATAATACTGTGAAAAGTGTGAAGAAGATTATAATTTGGTAATAATATATATGATTTGAACCATAAAATAACAGAAGAGAGAGAGCGCTATCCCTGAATGAGGGATACCTGTTGCTAGTCAATTGTACTAATCTTGGATTACTTTTACGAGATAGAAGTACATTGAGGTATTATCAAATGTTGTCATTTAAATTTCATTTTTAGTATGCTTTAATAAACAACAAGTTGGTATTTGAAACTAAATTAATGCAATGAGCTGCAGTAATCAGAGGAAGGCACAATCTAATGTGAAACAGCTATAACCTAGATATTTTATTTAGTAATGAGATCAGGAAGTGGGAGGAGCAATAAAGAAGCAAGGGACAGTCTAAAAAAAAGTAATAATAAGGGATGGCAATTGGATGATAAATTACCAATGTGATTGTTTAGGTAGGTGGTAATATTGACACATGGGCAAATCATATGTCAAAAGGGGGATGGTAGGAGATGGTAGGATTAAATAATAAATATATACGAAGGAGAGGACAAAATACTTAAAACAAACAAACAATTTTTTATATACAGTAAAAAATAAATAAATAAAAAGTCAGAAATAGAAATTGAGAGCTGAACATGTGTGAAGATAGTTTATTAACCACACCCGTATGTCAGAGGTTTTGTGCCCCACAGGTGAACTAAAGGAGAAGGTGACCCACTATCTAACCAGGTGTCTGGTGAGCATCCAGTCACTAAAGAAGAAAAACTGGAAGCAGGCCTGTTGGGAAGGGCCCTACCAAGTCCTATTGGTCACTGCCTTTGCCATTAGAATAGCTGAGAGATCCACCTGGGTGCATGTCACACACTGCAAAAAGGTAAACCCAGCTACACCTGACAAACAAACACAGAGTTAGGAGAAAGAACCGATCACCACTAGGGCTCGGGGGTTGGCTCCTTAACGAAGATTCCCTTCACCTGTCTGATCATCCCTGTGTGAGTTCGATAGAAGGTAAAGCAATGGGTTGGCCTCTGGCGTCTGACATGTTCTCAGGGCGAGGGTAAGGATTCACAGGTCTCCTGACGGTAGGTAGCTGTCTGATTGTGGGGGCCATATTCCTAACACACTCAAACCCTCCTGATCCGCCAGAAGTAGTAGTTAACCTAACACAAGTTGATAAAATAATACCTGAGCACAGTCTACGAAGGCATAGGAGACAGCTAGACGTAGGGAAAGGGGAAGTACTAGGGACTTTAGGGAAGGACATCACCTTTTGAGGTCTTTGCGGACCAGTTGGGGACTACTGGCTGGTAGTATCGTAAAGGATGGGAGATATACAGTGGGAGAAAAAAGTATTTAGTCAGCCACCAATTGTGCAAGTTCTCCCACTTAAAAATATGAGAGAGGCCTGTAATTTTCATCATAGGTACACGTCAACTATGACAGACAATATGAGAAAAAAAAATCCAGAAAATCACATTGTAGGATATTTAATGAATTTATTTGCAAATTATGGTGGAAAATAAGTATTTGGTCAATAACAAAAGTTTCTCAATACTTTGTTATATACCCTTTGTTGGCAATGACACAGGTCAAACGTTTTCTGTAAGTCTTCACAAGGTTTTCACACACTGTTGCTGGTATTTTGGCCCATTCCTCCATGCAGATCTCCTCTAGAGCAGTGATGTTTTGGGGCTGTCGCTGGGCAACACAGACTTTCAACTCCCTCCAAAGATTTTCTATGGGGTTGAGATCAGGAGACTGGCTAGGCCACTCCAGGACCTTGAAATGCTTCTTACGAAGCCACTCCTTCGTTGCCCGGGCGGTGTGTTTGGGATCATTGTCATGCTGAAAGACCCAGCCACGTTTCATCTTTAATGCCCTTGCTGATGGAAGGAGGTTTTCACTCAAAATCTCACGATACATGGCCCCATTCATTCTTTCCTTTACACGGATCAGTCGTCCTGGTCCCTTTGCAGAAAAACAGCCCCAAAGCATGATGTTTCCACCCCCATGCTTCACAGTAGGTATGGTGTTCTTTGGATGCAACTCAGCATTCTTTGTCCTCCAAACACGACGAGTTGAGTTTTTACCAAAAAGTTCTTTTTTGGTTTCATCTGACCATATGACATTCTCCCAATCCTCTTCTGGATCATCCAAATGCACTCTAGCAATCTTCAGATGGGCCTGGACATGTACTGGCTTAAGCAGGGGGACACGTCTGGCATTGCAGGATTTGAGTCCCTGGCGGCGTAGTGTGTTACTGATGGTAGGCTTTGTTACTTTGTTCCCAGCTCTCTGCAGGTCATTCACTAGGTCCCCCCGTGTGGTTCTGGGAAAAAAAAATTTGTGATCATTTTGACCCCACGGGGTGAGATCTTGCGTGGAGCCCCAGATCGAGGGAGATTATCAGTGGTCTTGTATGTCTTCCATTTCCTAATAATTGCTCCCACAGTTGATTTCTTCAAACCAAGCTGCTTACCTATTGCAGATTCAGTCTTCCCAGCCTGGTGCAGGTCTACAATTTTGTTTCTGGTGTCCTTTGACAGCTCTTTGGTCTTGGCCATAGTGGAGTTTGGAGTGTAACTGTTTGAGGTTGTGGACAGGTGTCTTTTATACTGATAACAAGTTCAAACAGGTGCCATTAATACAGGTAACGAGTGGAGGACAGAGGAGCCTCTTTAAGAAGAAGTTACAGGTCTGTGAGAGCCAGAAATCTTTTGCTTGGTTGTAGGTGACCAAATACTTATTTTCCACCATAATTTGCAAATAAATTCATAAAAAATCCTACAATGTGATTATCTGGAAAAAAAATCTCAATTTGTCTGTCATAGTTGACGTGTACCTATGATGAACATTTCAGGCCTCTCTCCTCTTTTTAAGTGGGAGAACTTGCACAATTGGTGGCTGACTAAATACTTTTTCCCCCCACTGTATATGTATGTCACCATGTACATCCTGGACTATGTAGTTGCTCATACCGGGGGGGGGGGGGGGATATGTCAATCTCCATACACAGTTTAAGGACAGGTGTAGTATTGTGAAAGTAGGGAATTACCAGAAATGGCAGTGCGACCCATATAAGGGTAGGTAGTGTCTGAAAGTCTGAATTACGCTAAAACAGGTTACAGACCTGACAAGTGAGATATCCTCTTCAACTGGGGCACCCTATAGAGTAAACCTCTCTGAGGGAGGTAGTGAGACCGGGGCTGTGGTGAAGATAGTGCAAACTATAGACCTGAAGGAAGTAGTACAGGTGGAGACGGGGTATAGAGATCCTAACCTATGGTTGGAATGGATTCAGTATACAGCAAGGTAGCTTAGTGGTTAAGAGCATAGTGCCAGTAACCGAAAGGTCGCTGGTTCTAATCCCCGAGCCGACTAGGTGAAAAATCTGTCGATGTGCCCTTGAGCAAGGCACTTAACCCTAATTGCTCCTGTAAGACGCTCTGGATAAGAGCGTCTGCTAAATGACATCAATAAATAAATAAACTATGTCTAAAGAGGACTGTTATGCCTGTGGGACAGCCAAACCAAGGTTAACAGCTACTCCGTTCCCCTTGACAGGCTTTAACTCTCCGTCAGGTTTATCCTCCATAATTCAATTGTTCAAGCCACCTGGAAATGTGGTGAAGGAGTCTTGTAGTAACTTGCACTATCTGTATCCCCCGATAACAAAGTCACCCCGACCTAGGTTGCCTCCGTTTGAAGTCTCAGGGGATTCTTATTATTGTTTTTCTAGGACTAATAAGATAGGATACAGGGTAGGACATCTTAGCTCCTGCTCCCACACAGAGAATGTCACAACTAAAGAGACCATGACTAATCTCTCCTCTTTGTTGCAGCCAGAGGATTTTAGGAACCAAAACCAGGCCCGTACTGACATCTGATGGTTGTGTGGTGATAACAGATTGTGAACTCACCTACATACGCAAACAATCAAACGTGTCAGAGACTGGTGAGTTGTCACGTAGAAAGTGGGACCTCCTCCCGGGATCCTTTGATGAAAGGATATATATTGATGGGATAGGAGTACCTCGAGGGGTTCCAGAAGAATTCAAAGCTAGGAATCAGATCGCAGCTGGGTTTGAATCAAGTATTTTCTTGTGGTCAACAATTAATAAAAATGTAGATTGGATAAATTATATTTACTATAACCAGCAAAGATTTATAAACCACACTCGTGATGCAATTAAGGGATTGGCTGAGCAGACAGCGGCAACTAGCTTAATGGCATGGCAGAATAGAATAGCTTTAGATATGCTTTTGGCTGAGCGGGGCGGAGTTTGTGTTCTGTTTGGATCTATGTGCTGTACTTTCATCCCCAACAATACAGCACCGGACGGGTCCGTGACCAAAGCGCTTCAGGGACTCACCACGCTGGCGAACGAACTGGCTGAGAACTCTGGTATTGATAGCTCCCTAAACGGTTGGTTTGATAACATATTTGGTAAATGGAAAACTATTGTTGTAACTATTCTGGGTGAAGTTATAGCTTCTATGGGTATACTTGTTCTTTGTGGATGTTGTCTTATTCCCTGTGTCCGAGGAGCAAGGCGATGGAGCAGGCGGTTTCCCAACAGATGGTGAGATACGGCCCAATCCCGGACTCCGACCTAAGGAATGAAGGATATGACCTACCAGGCTTGGTGGAGTGACACCCTAGAGGGTGTCTAAAGGGGGCCAAAATGTATTAATCTTTGTGTTTTATGCTTTATTAATCAAGTTAACCATTGTGAATGTTTGTCTTTCCTTATGTGAAGGTTTGAAGTTCCTGGGTGGCTGGTAGCCAACCTAGTACAAGTTGGGTGTAGATGGAAGGACTGAAGGCCTTTTTATTATCATTATTGCCTATTAATAAAAGTGTGATTATTTTTGTTTGTATTGTATTTTAATGAGTGACACCCTAGAGGGTGTCAATAGGGGGATTCCTGAATTTCCCTGAAATTTCTTATTTTGGGTTTTCTTTTTTTGGGTTCACACCCAGTGGGTGTGAAAAGGGGGATTGTGGGTTCATGTGATTCATGTGAGGAATGTTAGGGAGTAGGGTGAGACAGACTTGTGATTCTCACAGACACATACACACTGCCTCTTTGTTAAACCGCGCTCAATGACATGTACTGCAAAAAGGTGCTGACTCTACAAGTTGTGATGATAACAACTTATGCCTGGCAACAGTGTGCAACAGTGAAGCGCCAAGGGGCTGTGACCAGCCTGTGCGCCAACGATAGGCTGAGTAAGTCTAAACCACGCTCAGTCTCTACTCTGATAGGCCCAGCATGGAGCGGGAACTATCACTGTCAGGGTATTTAAAGAAGAGCCTGTAACAATGGATCAGTTCTCTGTCTGCCCTGCGTGGTATTTCAGTGGACCCGTATATACAAACATCATATTTACCATTGAAGTGGTTTGCATTAATTAAAATACTAGTCTATTTTAGAAGACGTGTATTGACCTCTTTTGTTCCTAATACCAGATTTGAATTGACGCAACTTAACAATTGGTGACCACCGACTGTGATCTGGTAGAAGGGACTTCGCTGGGTATTGTCCGGCCCATTGGACATCTCTGTCATTGGACGGTGTGTTTCACAAAGAGTCCGGACTACTAAAAACAGGTAAGCAGACACCTATTGTTATATAACTAAAGTTCTGCACATTGGCTTTATCCAAATTTAATTTTGTGAAACACCTGTTTGATGTAAGTGAACTAAATTATGAAATTATTATGAGTAGATAAGCACCATATTGTGACATTCAAACCTGTGGTGAATGTGATGTTAAACCATGGTACCATAGAGTATTTGTTCTACCGGCAAGGTCCGTAACTGCGGGGGTACAGCTAGGTTCGAAGAAAATACTGACATCTATCGGCAAGGTCCGTAACTTCGAGGGTACGGCTAGGTTCGGGAAATTTTTGATAGTGTTGCGCTATCGGCAAGGTCCGTAACTAGTACGGCTAGGATCGTAGGAGCACTTTAAAGTATAGGGTGTCGTATGCATGAGAGTGTGAATGATCCCAGTGTAATAAAAGAGTGTTTGCAGATGTAATATAAGAGTGAATGCGGGTTACTAAAATTAATAAACCTGTATACCTTGATAGAAAACTAATTAGGAATTATCAGTCCCTACACCCAAACGAGGGCATTGCGTTCATCCACCTCTGGCCTGCTGGCTCCCCTTCCTCTGCGGAAGCATAGTTCCCGCTCAGCCCAGTCAAAACTGTTCGCTGCTCTGGCACCCCAATGGTGGAACAAGCTCCCTCACGACGCCAGGACAGCGGAGTCACTCACCACCTTCCGGAGACATTTGAAACCCCACCTCTTTAAGGAATACCTGGGATAGGATAAGTAATCCTTCTACCCCCCCCCCCCCCCCCCCCCCCCAAACCCTGTTGGGTTTGTGGTTGCTTAAACCGTATAACCCGTTAATAACAATTGGGAACATAAAGGTAAAATAATGAATAACTAGTATGACTAAACTGAAACGTTTGAACTGATATGATTGAACTGTAACGTTTGATGTTTGACATAGCATAATACTGGTTTTAAATAATTAAGTTGAAGCAATTTGGTTTATTATTTAATTTAACGTTTGATGTTTGACCCTGCAAAATACTGGTTAAATAATTAGACTGAAATAATTTGGTTTATCGTTGAAATATAAATATGCACCGACTTTAACTAATTAGGTGGGGATAATTTGATTTAAATAAATAGATAGACGTACTTTAAATAATTAAATAACGGACGAATATTACAAATTAAAACGAAAAACAGACAAAACCTGTTCCGACTGGACACAGGAGGGAGAAACGCAAGGGGAGGGGCTGGAGACAGCGAGAGTGTGGCTTTTGAAGAGTCAGGAGAGACAGGGGGGGTGATTTGTGTCGATTGGGAGTTGGCTGGGAACACCACGGGGCGATTGTTTGAGAGGTACCTATACATTTCTAACGATATATACGTATGAACTTGCTCACCCGAACGTAGACCTACATCATGGGTGAGAAAGTAGAGAATATTTACATTTGCATTTTTGGTCATTTGGCAGACGCTCTGGTCCAGAGCGACTTATGGGAGCGATTGGGGTTGAGTGCCTTGCTCAGGGGCACATCGGCAAATTTTTCGCCTGGACGGCTCGGGGATTGGAACCGGCGACCTCTCGGTTGTTGGCGCGGCGCTATTGGTCACTAAGCTGCCTGCCGCCCCATATGAGTTTAAGGTTGTGCCGTTGTTTGATCATGTGATAAGGTTTAATGGGTAATCGGACCATAACTAATGTGGGTATGGAAGTAATGTATAAACAGTGGAGAGCCAATAGGGGGCTCCATTGAACTATTATGTTTTGTTGGGCATTTCGGTGGCATTTCGGTGAAGTCTGTGTGTATGAGTGAATTCAACGGCTGGTGTGGGTGGTGACCGGATGCTACGGAGTGTTTGGTTTGGTGATGTTGAATGGACGATTTGTAGCGTGTTTTGGGGTTAAATAGAAAGACTCACTTATTCAATAGGGAATGGGTGAAGGGAGAGAGAGCAGTACTTTGTGTTGCTGAATGAGGTAAAAGCTAGTGCGACTTTCATTTGTTGACGTCACTTGCTCTATGAACTGGAAGTATTTACTTTGAAAGCATCGCGGAATGTGTGGAGTGACTGGCGATGTATGTAGAGGGTCCCTGGTTCGAACACAGGTAGGGACAGTGGGTAAAGCTTTCGCATTGGGGCTATAGACCTAGATTACTACGTGGATTGAGAAATGTGAAAGGTTGAATTAGATAGTTTAAGTAGAAGTATTCTAGAAAGGTCTATGAAAATATGTTACAAGGTCCCCTTGCGCCTTCCCCGTTGTGTAGGAAGGAGCAAGGGGAGGGGTGAGAGATAGTTCAAATGATAGGAATATCATTAAATGTATGCTTATCAACGATAGCAAGTATTTGTTTTATTAATTAGGGCCTAATCAGAGAGAACAGTTAAAGAAATTGAATAGTGAACTGAAATGGCGATAGAGCTGTGAAAATTGAGTTGAGGACAAAGGAGAGTAATTATGGCTCTGGCTAGAAAAAAATAAATAGAGACAGTCAAGCGAGTTGGGTTGAGCTGTGGGATTTCAAGTGGAGGTCTGAATGCTTGACTGGAAGGCAGTGCTTTAATAAATTCTAGTTGTTATTACTTTATTCGATAGGTTGCTTAACACCAGTGGTGTATGCAAATAGTTGGTAAATTCTAGAACGATAATTTATTTTCTAATAAACTACAGTTTAAAATATCTGATATCTGTATTATGTTTTGTGTGTACTACCATCTTTAGATTACTGATGGTAATTGAAGGTTAACAAAATTATAACCAGGAGAAAGAGAATTAGCTTATCTCATTGGAATGTTGCCCAGGGCTAGGGGGAGCAGTAGTGAAGTTAGGCAGTATTTAAGTGGGGCCTGGCTATTTGTGGTTGTTGTTTTTCAAATTGGGTTTTTCAAACAAAAAAACAACACACCTAGTATGATGTTTATAAAGCCTTGTTGTTTCAATTTTGGGGGGTTTTCAACAGGTCAAGGGTGATAGGTCTTAGAGGAGCACGCACAGTGAATTTTATGGAGTTTTTTCGGTTTTGGCTGAGTTTGGGTTATATATGATTTCTTATGAGAATGAATGTCATGAGGACTTAATGATTGGGATAAGTAACATTTATGAAATATTTAGAATAATGGTAATGTTTGGTATACTTTGGGATGGAACAGTTCGTTGAATAATTTCAATTGCCTCTGAACTCTGTTTTAACCTTCTGGTGTTCATTAATCATCCACACTAGTAAATTCTAAAGGCATGAGAGGAGGACTTTAAGATAGTTTATTTTACTAAGTTGAGGGTAATTTATAATACTGTGAAAAGTGTGAAGAAGATTATAATTTGGTAATAATATATATGATTTGAACCATAAAATAACAGAAGAGAGAGAGCGCTATCCCTGAATGAGGGATACCTGTTGCTAGTCAATTGTACTAATCTTGGATTACTTTTACGAGATAGAAGTACATTGAGGTATTATCAAATGTTGTCATTTAAATTTCATTTTTAGTATGCTTTAATAAACAACAAGTTGGTATTTGAAACTAAATTAATGCAATGAGCTGCAGTAATCAGAGGAAGGCACAATCTAATGTGAAACAGCTATAACCTAGATATTTTATTTAGTAATGAGATCAGGAAGTGGGAGGAGCAATAAAGAAGCAAGGGACAGTCTAAAAAAAAGTAATAATAAGGGATGGCAATTGGATGATAAATTACCAATGTGATTGTTTAGGTAGGTGGTAATATTGACACATGGGCAAATCATATGTCAAAAGGGGGATGGTAGGAGATGGTAGGATTAAATAATAAATATATACGAAGGAGAGGACAAAATACTTAAAACAAACAAACAATTTTTTATATACAGTAAAAAATAAATAAATAAAAAGTCAGAAATAGAAATTGAGAGCTGAACATGTGTGAAGATAGTTTATTAACCACACCCGTATGTCAGAGGTTTTGTGCCCCACAGGTGAACTAAAGGAGAAGGTGACCCACTATCTAACCAGGTGTCTGGTGAGCATCCAGTCACTAAAGAAGAAAAACTGGAAGCAGGCCTGTTGGGAAGGGCCCTACCAAGTCCTATTGGTCACTGCCTTTGCCATTAGAATAGCTGAGAGATCCACCTGGGTGCATGTCACACACTGCAAAAAGGTAAACCCAGCTACACCTGACAAACAAACACAGAGTTAGGAGAAAGAACCGATCACCACTAGGGCTCGGGGGTTGGCTCCTTAACGAAGATTCCCTTCACCTGTCTGATCATCCCTGTGTGAGTTCGATAGAAGGTAAAGCAATGGGTTGGCCTCTGGCGTCTGACATGTTCTCAGGGCGAGGGTAAGGATTCACAGGTCTCCTGACGGTAGGTAGCTGTCTGATTGTGGGGGCCATATTCCTAACACACTCAAACCCTCCTGATCCGCCAGAAGTAGTAGTTAACCTAACACAAGTTGATAAAATAATACCTGAGCACAGTCTACGAAGGCATAGGAGACAGCTAGACGTAGGGAAAGGGGAAGTACTAGGGACTTTAGGGAAGGACATCACCTTTTGAGGTCTTTGCGGACCAGTTGGGGACTACTGGCTGGTAGTATCGTAAAGGATGGGAGATATACAGTGGGAGAAAAAAGTATTTAGTCAGCCACCAATTGTGCAAGTTCTCCCACTTAAAAATATGAGAGAGGCCTGTAATTTTCATCATAGGTACACGTCAACTATGACAGACAATATGAGAAAAAAAAATCCAGAAAATCACATTGTAGGATATTTAATGAATTTATTTGCAAATTATGGTGGAAAATAAGTATTTGGTCAATAACAAAAGTTTCTCAATACTTTGTTATATACCCTTTGTTGGCAATGACACAGGTCAAACGTTTTCTGTAAGTCTTCACAAGGTTTTCACACACTGTTGCTGGTATTTTGGCCCATTCCTCCATGCAGATCTCCTCTAGAGCAGTGATGTTTTGGGGCTGTCGCTGGGCAACACAGACTTTCAACTCCCTCCAAAGATTTTCTATGGGGTTGAGATCAGGAGACTGGCTAGGCCACTCCAGGACCTTGAAATGCTTCTTACGAAGCCACTCCTTCGTTGCCCGGGCGGTGTGTTTGGGATCATTGTCATGCTGAAAGACCCAGCCACGTTTCATCTTTAATGCCCTTGCTGATGGAAGGAGGTTTTCACTCAAAATCTCACGATACATGGCCCCATTCATTCTTTCCTTTACACGGATCAGTCGTCCTGGTCCCTTTGCAGAAAAACAGCCCCAAAGCATGATGTTTCCACCCCCATGCTTCACAGTAGGTATGGTGTTCTTTGGATGCAACTCAGCATTCTTTGTCCTCCAAACACGACGAGTTGAGTTTTTACCAAAAAGTTCTTTTTTGGTTTCATCTGACCATATGACATTCTCCCAATCCTCTTCTGGATCATCCAAATGCACTCTAGCAATCTTCAGATGGGCCTGGACATGTACTGGCTTAAGCAGGGGGACACGTCTGGCATTGCAGGATTTGAGTCCCTGGCGGCGTAGTGCGTTACTGATGGTAGGCTTTGTTACTTTGTTCCCAGCTCTCTGCAGGTCATTCACTAGGTCCCCCCGTGTGGTTCTGGGAAAAAAAAATTTGTGATCATTTTGACCCCACGGGGTGAGATCTTGCGTGGAGCCCCAGATCGAGGGAGATTATCAGTGGTCTTGTATGTCTTCCATTTCCTAATAATTGCTCCCACAGTTGATTTCTTCAAACCAAGCTGCTTACCTATTGCAGATTCAGTCTTCCCAGCCTGGTGCAGGTCTACAATTTTGTTTCTGGTGTCCTTTGACAGCTCTTTGGTCTTGGCCATAGTGGAGTTTGGAGTGTAACTGTTTGAGGTTGTGGACAGGTGTCTTTTATACTGATAACAAGTTCAAACAGGTGCCATTAATACAGGTAACGAGTGGAGGACAGAGGAGCCTCTTTAAGAAGAAGTTACAGGTCTGTGAGAGCCAGAAATCTTTTGCTTGGTTGTAGGTGACCAAATACTTATTTTCCACCATAATTTGCAAATAAATTCATAAAAAATCCTACAATGTGATTATCTGGAAAAAAAATCTCAATTTGTCTGTCATAGTTGACGTGTACCTATGATGAACATTTCAGGCCTCTCTCCTCTTTTTAAGTGGGAGAACTTGCACAATTGGTGGCTGACTAAATACTTTTTCCCCCCACTGTATATGTATGTCACCATGTACATCCTGGACTATGTAGTTGCTCATACCGGGGGGGGGGGGGGATATGTCAATCTCCATACACAGTTTAAGGACAGGTGTAGTATTGTGAAAGTAGGGAATTACCAGAAATGGCAGTGCGACCCATATAAGGGTAGGTAGTGTCTGAAAGTCTGAATTACGCTAAAACAGGTTACAGACCTGACAAGTGAGATATCCTCTTCAACTGGGGCACCCTATAGAGTAAACCTCTCTGAGGGAGGTAGTGAGACCGGGGCTGTGGTGAAGATAGTGCAAACTATAGACCTGAAGGAAGTAGTACAGGTGGAGACGGGGTATAGAGATCCTAACCTATGGTTGGAATGGATTCAGTATACAGCAAGGTAGCTTAGTGGTTAAGAGCATAGTGCCAGTAACCGAAAGGTCGCTGGTTCTAATCCCCGAGCCGACTAGGTGAAAAATCTGTCGATGTGCCCTTGAGCAAGGCACTTAACCCTAATTGCTCCTGTAAGACGCTCTGGATAAGAGCATCTGCTAAATGACATCAATAAATAAATAAACTATGTCTAAAGAGGACTGTTATGCCTGTGGGAAAGCCAAACCAAGGTTAACAACTACTCCGTTCCCCTTGACAGGCTTTAACTCTCCGTCAGGTTTATCCTCCATAATTCAATTGTTCAAGCCACCTGGAAATGTGGTGAAGGAGTCTTGTAGTAACTTGCACTATCTGTATCCCCCGATAACAAAGTCACCCCGACCTAGGTTGCCTCCGTTTGAAGTCTCAGGGGATTCTTATTATTGTTTTTCTAGGACTAATAAGATAGGATACAGGGTAGGACATCTTAGCTCCTGCTCCCACACAGAGAATGTCACAACTAAAGAGACCATGACTAATCTCTCCTCTTTGTTGCAGCCAGAGGATTTTAGGAACCAAAACCAGGCCCGTACTGACATCTGATGGTTGTGTGGTGATAACAGATTGTGAACTCACCTACATACGCAAACAATCAAACGTGTCAGAGACTGGTGAGTTGTCACGTAGAAAGTGGGACCTCCTCCCGGGATCCTTTGATGAAAGGATATATATTGATGGGATAGGAGTACCTCGAGGGGTTCCAGAAGAATTCAAAGCTAGGAATCAGATCGCAGCTGGGTTTGAATCAAGTATTTTCTTGTGGTCAACAATTAATAAAAATGTAGATTGGATAAATTATATTTACTATAACCAGCAAAGATTTATAAACCACACTCGTGATGCAATTAAGGGATTGGCTGAGCAGACAGCGGCAACTAGCTTAATGGCATGGCAGAATAGAATAGCTTTAGATATGCTTTTGGCTGAGCGGGGCGGAGTTTGTGTTCTGTTTGGATCTATGTGCTGTACTTTCATCCCCAACAATACAGCACCGGACGGGTCCGTGACCAAAGCGCTTCAGGGACTCACCACGCTGGCGAACGAACTGGCTGAGAACTCTGGTATTGATAGCTCCCTAAACGGTTGGTTTGATAACATATTTGGTAAATGGAAAACTATTGTTGTAACTATTCTGGGTGAAGTTATAGCTTCTATGGGTATACTTGTTCTTTGTGGATGTTGTCTTATTCCCTGTGTCCGAGGAGCAAGGCGATGGAGCAGGCGGTTTCCCAACAGATGGTGAGATACGGCCCAATCCCGGACTCCGACCTAAGGAATGAAGGATATGACCTACCAGGCTTGGTGGAGTGACACCCTAGAGGGTGTCTAAAGGGGGCCAAAATGTATTAATCTTTGTGCTTTATGCTTTATTAATCAAGTTAACCATTGTGAATGTTTGTCTTTCCTTATGTGAAGGTTTGAAGTTCCTGGGTGGCTGGTAGCCAACCTAGTACAAGTTGGGTGTAGATGGAAGGACTGAAGGCCTTTTTATTATCATTATTGCCTATTAATAAAAGTGTGATTATTTTTGTTTGTATTGTATTTTAATGAGTGACACCCTAGAGGGTGTCAATAGGGGGATTCCTGAATTTCCCTGAAATTTCTTATTTTGGGTTTTCTTTTTTTGGGTTCACACCCAGTGGGTGTGAAAAGGGGGATTGTGGGTTCATGTGATTCATGTGAGGAATGTTAGGGAGTAGGGTGAGACAGACTTGTGATTCTCACAGACACATACACACTGCCTCTTTGTTAAACCGCGCTCAATGACATGTACTGCAAAAAGGTGCTGACTCTACAAGTTGTGATGATAACAACTTATGCCTGGCAACAGTGTGCAACAGTGAAGCGCCAAGGGACTGGGACCAGCCTGTGCGCCAACGATAGGCTGAGTAAGTCTAAACCACGCTCAGTCTCTACTCTGATAGGCCCAGCATGGAGCGGGAACTATCACTGTCAGGGTATTTAAAGAAGAGCCTGTAACAATGGATCAGTTCTCTGTCTGCCCTGCGTGGTATTTCAGTGGACCCGTATATACAAACATCATATTTACCATTGAAGTGGTTTGCATTAATTAAAATACTAGTCTATTTTAGAAGACGTGTATTGACCTCTTTTGTTCCTAATACCAGATTTGAATTGACGCAACTTAACAATTGGTGACCACCGACTGTGATCTGGTAGAAGGGACTTCGCTGGGTATTGTCCGGCCCATTGGACATCTCTGTCATTGGACGGTGTGTTTCACAAAGAGTCCGGACTACTAAAAACAGGTAAGCAGACACCTATTGTTATATAACTAAAGTTCTGCACATTGGCTTTATCCAAATTTAATTTTGTGAAACACCTGTTTGATGTAAGTGAACTAAATTATGAAATTATTATGAGTAGATAAGCACCATATTGTGACATTCAAACCTGTGGTGAATGTGATGTTAAACCATGGTACCATAGAGTATTTGTTCTACCGGCAAGGTCCGTAACTGCGGGGGTACAGCTAGGTTCGAAGAAAATACTGACATCTATCGGCAAGGTCCGTAACTTCGAGGGTACGGCTAGGTTCGGGAAATTTTTGATAGTGTTGCGCTATCGGCAAGGTCCGTAACTAGTACGGCTAGGATCGTAGGAGCACTTTAAAGTATAGGGTGTCGTATGCATGAGAGTGTGAATGATCCCAGTGTAATAAAAGAGTGTTTGCAGATGTAATATAAGAGTGAATGCGGGTTACTAAAATTAATAAACCTGTATACCTTGATAGAAAACTAATTAGGAATTATCAGTCCCTACACCCAAACGAGGGCATTGCGTTCATCCACCTCTGGCCTGCTGGCTCCCCTTCCTCTGCGGAAGCATAGTTCCCGCTCAGCCCAGTCAAAACTGTTCGCTGCTCTGGCACCCCAATGGTGGAACAAGCTCCCTCACGACGCCAGGACAGCGGAGTCACTCACCACCTTCCGGAGACATTTGAAACCCCACCTCTTTAAGGAATACCTGGGATAGGATAAGTAATCCTTCTACCCCCCCCCCTCCCCCCCCCCCCCCCCCAAACCCTGTTGGGTTTGTGGTTGCTTAAACCGTATAACCCGTTAATAACAATTGGGAACATAAAGGTAAAATAATGAATAACTAGTATGACTAAACTGAAACGTTTGAACTGATATGATTGAACTGTAACGTTTGATGTTTGACATAGCATAATACTGGTTTTAAATAATTAAGTTGAAGCAATTTGGTTTATTATTTAATTTAACGTTTGATGTTTGACCCTGCAAAATACTGGTTAAATAATTAGACTGAAATAATTTGGTTTATCGTTGAAATATAAATATGCACCGACTTTAACTAATTAGGTGGGGATAATTTGATTTAAATAAATAGATAGACGTACTTTAAATAATTAAATAACGGACGAATATTACAAATTAAAACGAAAAACAGACAAAACCTGTTCCGACTGGACACAGGAGGGAGAAACGCAAGGGGAGGGGCTGGAGACAGCGAGAGTGTGGCTTTTGAAGAGTCAGGAGAGACAGGGGGGTGATTTGTGTCGATTGGGAGTTGGCTGGGAACACCACGGGGCGATTGTTTGAGAGGTACCTATACATTTCTAACGATATATACGTATGAACTTGCTCACCCGAACGTAGACCTACATCATGGGTGAGAAAGTAGAGAATATTTACATTTGCATTTTTGGTCATTTGGCAGACGCTCTGGTCCAGAGCGACTTATGGGAGCGATTGGGGTTGAGTGCCTTGCTCAGGGGCACATCGGCAAATTTTTCGCCTGGACGGCTCGGGGATTGGAACCGGCGACCTCTCGGTTGTTGGCGCGGCGCTATTGGTCACTAAGCTGCCTGCCGCCCCATATGAGTTTAAGGTTGTGCCGTTGTTTGATCATGTGATAAGGTTTAATGGGTAATCGGACCATAACTAATGTGGGTATGGAAGTAATGTATAAACAGTGGAGAGCCAATAGGGGGCTCCATTGAACTATTATGTTTTGTTGGGCATTTCGGTGGCATTTCGGTGAAGTCTGTGTGTATGAGTGAATTCAACGGCTGGTGTGGGTGGTGACCGGATGCTACGGAGTGTTTGGTTTGGTGATGTTGAATGGACGATTTGTAGCGTGTTTTGGGGTTAAATAGAAAGACTCACTTATTCAATAGGGAATGGGTGAAGGGAGAGAGAGCAGTACTTTGTGTTGCTGAATGAGGTAAAAGCTAGTGCGACTTTCATTTGTTGACGTCACTTGCTCTATGAACTGGAAGTATTTACTTTGAAAGCATCGCGGAATGTGTGGAGTGACTGGCGATGTATGTAGAGGGTCCCTGGTTCGAACACAGGTAGGGACAGTGGGTAAAGCTTTCGCATTGGGGCTATAGACCTAGATTACTACGTGGATTGAGAAATGTGAAAGGTTGAATTAGATAGTTTAAGTAGAAGTATTCTAGAAAGGTCTATGAAAATATGTTACAAGGTCCCCTTGCGCCTTCCCCGTTGTGTAGGAAGGAGCAAGGGGAGGGGTGAGAGATAGTTCAAATGATAGGAATATCATTAAATGTATGCTTATCAACGATAGCAAGTATTTGTTTTATTAATTAGGGCCTAATCAGAGAGAACAGTTAAAGAAATTGAATAGTGAACTGAAATGGCGATAGAGCTGTGAAAATTGAGTTGAGGACAAAGGAGAGTAATTATGGCTCTGGCTAGAAAAAAATAAATAGAGACAGTCAAGCGAGTTGGGTTGAGCTGTGGGATTTCAAGTGGAGGTCTGAATGCTTGACTGGAAGGCAGTGCTTTAATAAATTCTAGTTGTTATTACTTTATTCGATAGGTTGCTTAACACCAGTGGTGTATGCAAATAGTTGGTAAATTCTAGAACGATAATTTATTTTCTAATAAACTACAGTTTAAAATATCTGATATCTGTATTATGTTTTGTGTGTACTACCATCTTTAGATTACTGATGGTAATTGAAGGTTAACAAAATTATAACCAGGAGAAAGAGAATTAGCTTATCTCATTGGAATGTTGCCCAGGGCTAGGGGGAGCAGTAGTGAAGTTAGGCAGTATTTAAGTGGGGCCTGGCTATTTGTGGTTGTTGTTTTTCAAATTGGGTTTTTCAAACAAAAAAACAACACACCTAGTATGATGTTTATAAAGCCTTGTTGTTTCAATTTTGGGGGGTTTTCAACAGGTCAAGGGTGATAGGTCTTAGAGGAGCACGCACAGTGAATTTTATGGAGTTTTTTCGGTTTTGGCTGAGTTTGGGTTATATATGATTTCTTATGAGAATGAATGTCATGAGGACTTAATGATTGGGATAAGTAACATTTATGAAATATTTAGAATAATGGTAATGTTTGGTATACTTTGGGATGGAACAGTTCGTTGAATAATTTCAATTGCCTCTGAACTCTGTTTTAACCTTCTGGTGTTCATTAATCATCCACACTAGTAAATTCTAAAGGCATGAGAGGAGGACTTTAAGATAGTTTATTTTACTAAGTTGAGGGTAATTTATAATACTGTGAAAAGTGTGAAGAAGATTATAATTTGGTAATAATATATATGATTTGAACCATAAAATAACAGAAGAGAGAGAGCGCTATCCCTGAATGAGGGATACCTGTTGCTAGTCAATTGTACTAATCTTGGATTACTTTTACGAGATAGAAGTACATTGAGGTATTATCAAATGTTGTCATTTAAATTTCATTTTTAGTATGCTTTAATAAACAACAAGTTGGTATTTGAAACTAAATTAATGCAATGAGCTGCAGTAATCAGAGGAAGGCACAATCTAATGCGAAACAGCTATAACCTAGATATTTTATTTAGTAATGAGATCAGGAAGTGGGAGGAGCAATAAAGAAGCAAGGGACAGTCTAAAAAAAAGTAATAATAAGGGATGGCAATTGGATGATAAATTACCAATGTGATTGTTTAGGTAGGTGGTAATATTGACACATGGGCAAATCATATGTCAAAAGGGGGATGGTAGGAGATGGTAGGATTAAATAATAAATATATACGAAGGAGAGGACAAAATACTTAAAACAAACAAACAATTTTTTATATACAGTAAAAAATAAATAAATAAAAAGTCAGAAATAGAAATTGAGAGCTGAACATGTGTGAAGATAGTTTATTAACCACACCCGTATGTCAGAGGTTTTGTGCCCCACAGGTGAACTAAAGGAGAAGGTGACCCACTATCTAACCAGGTGTCTGGTGAGCATCCAGTCACTAAAGAAGAAAAACTGGAAGCAGGCCTGTTGGGAAGGGCCCTACCAAGTCCTATTGGTCACTGCCTTTGCCATTAGAATAGCTGAGAGATCCACCTGGGTGCATGTCACACACTGCAAAAAGGTAAACCCAGCTACACCTGACAAACAAACACAGAGTTAGGAGAAAGAACCGATCACCACAAGGGCTCGGGGGTTGGCTCCTTAACGAAGATTCCCTTCACCTGTCTGATCATCCCTGTGTGAGTTCGACAGCAGGTAAAGCAATGGGTTGGCCTCTGGCGTCTGACATGTTCTCAGGGCGAGGGTAAGGATTCACAGGTCTCCTGACGGTAGGTAGCTGTCTGATTGTGGGGGCCATATTCCTTAACACACTCAAACCCTCCTGATCCGCCAGAAGTAGTAGTTAACCTAACACAAGTTGATAAAATAATACCTGAGCACAGTCTACGAAGGCATAGGAGACAGCTAGACGTAGGGAAAGGGGAAGTACTAGGGACTTTAGGGAAGGACATCACCTTTTGAGGTCTTTGCGGACCAGTTGGGGACTACTGGCTGGTAGTATCGTAAAGGATGGGAGATATACAGTGGGAGAAAAAAGTATTTAGTCAGCCACCAATTGTGCAAGTTCTCCCACTTAAAAATATGAGAGAGGCCTGTAATTTTCATCATAGGTACACGTCAACTATGACAGACAATATGAGAAAAAAAAATCCAGAAAATCACATTGTAGGATATTTAATGAATTTATTTGCAAATTATGGTGGAAAATAAGTATTTGGTCAATAACAAAAGTTTCTCAATACTTTGTTATATACCCTTTGTTGGCAATGACACAGGTCAAACGTTTTCTGTAAGTCTTCACAAGGTTTTCACACACTGTTGCTGGTATTTTGGCCCATTCCTCCATGCAGATCTCCTCTAGAGCAGTGATGTTTTGGGGCTGTCGCTGGGCAACACAGACTTTCAACTCCCTCCAAAGATTTTCTATGGGGTTGAGATCAGGAGACTGGCTAGGCCACTCCAGGACCTTGAAATGCTTCTTACGAAGCCACTCCTTCGTTGCCCGGGCGGTGTGTTTGGGATCATTGTCATGCTGAAAGACCCAGCCACGTTTCATCTTTAATGCCCTTGCTGATGGAAGGAGGTTTTCACTCAAAATCTCACGATACATGGCCCCATTCATTCTTTCCTTTACACGGATCAGTCGTCCTGGTCCCTTTGCAGAAAAACAGCCCCAAAGCATGATGTTTCCACCCCCATGCTTCACAGTAGGTATGGTGTTCTTTGGATGCAACTCAGCATTCTTTGTCCTCCAAACACGACGAGTTGAGTTTTTACCAAAAAGTTATATTTTGGTTTCATCTGACCATATGACATTCTCCCAATCCTCTTCTGGATCATCCAAATGCACTCTAGCAATCTTCAGATGGGCCTGGACATGTACTGGCTTAAGCAGGGGGACACGTCTGGCATTGCAGGATTTGAGTCCCTGGCGGCGTAGTGTGTTACTGATGGTAGGCTTTGTTACTTTGTTCCCAGCTCTCTGCAGGTCATTCACTAGGTCCCCCCGTGTGGTTCTGGGATTTTTTTTTTTGTGATCATTTTGACCCCACGGGGTGAGATCTTGCGTGGAGCCCCAGATCGAGGGAGATTATCAGTGGTCTTGTATGTCTTCCATTTCCTAATAATTGCTCCCACAGTTGATTTCTTCAAACCAAGCTGCTTACCTATTGCAGATTCAGTCTTCCCAGCCTGGTGCAGGTCTACAATTTTGTTTCTGGTGTCCTTTGACAGCTCTTTGGTCTTGGCCATAGTGGAGTTTGGAGTGTGACTGTTTGAGGTTGTGGACAGGTGTCTTTTATACTGATAACAAGTTCAAACAGGTGCCATTAATACAGGTAACGAGTGGAGGACAGAGGAGCCTCTTTAAGAAGAAGTTACAGGTCTGTGAGAGCCAGAAATCTTTTGCTTGGTTGTAGGTGACCAAATACTTATTTTCCACCATAATTTGCAAATAAATTCATAAAAAATCCTACAATGTGATTATCTGGAAAAAAAATCTCAATTTGTCTGTCATAGTTGACGTGTACCTATGATGAACATTTCAGGCCTCTCTCCTCTTTTTAAGTGGGAGAACTTGCACAATTGGTGGCTGACTAAATACTTTTTCCCCCCACTGTATATGTATGTCACCATGTACATCCTGGACTATGTAGTTGCTCATACCGGGGGGGGGGGGGGGGGGGGATATGTCAATCTCCATACACAGTTTAAGGACAGGTGTAGTATTGTGAAAGTAGGGAATTACCAGAAATGGCAGTGCGACCCATATAAGGGTAGGTAGTGTCTGAAAGTCTGAATTACGCTAAAACAGGTTACAGACCTGACAAGTGAGATATCCTCTTCAACTGGGGCACCCTATAGAGTAAACCTCTCTGAGGGAGGTAGTGAGACCGGGGCTGTGGTGAAGATAGTGCAAACTATAGACCTGAAGGAAGTAGTACAGGTGGAGACGGGGTATAGAGATCCTAACCTATGGTTGGAATGGATTCAGTATACAGCAAGGTAGCTTAGTGGTTAAGAGCATAGTGCCAGTAACCGAAAGGTCGCTGGTTCTAATCCCCGAGCCGACTAGGTGAAAAATCTGTCGATGTGCCCTTGAGCAAGGCACTTAACCCTAATTGCTCCTGTAAGACGCTCTGGATAAGAGCATCTGCTAAATGACATCAATAAATAAATAAACTGTCTAAAGAGGACTGTTATGCCTGTGGGACAGCCAAACCAAGGTTAACAACTACTCCGTTCCCCTTGACAGGCTTTAACTCTCCGTCAGGTTTATCCTCCATAATTCAATTGTTCAAGCCACCTGGAAATGTGGTGAAGGAGTCTTGTAGTAACTTGCACTATCTGTATCCCCCGATAACAAAGTCACCCCGACCTAGGTTGCCTCCGTTTGAAGTCTCAGGGGATTCTTATTATTGTTTTTCTAGGACTAATAAGATAGGATACAGGGTAGGACATCTTAGCTCCTGCTCCCACACAGAGAATGTCACAACTAAAGAGACCATGACTAATCTCTCCTCTTTGTTGCAGCCAGAGGATTTTAGGAACCAAAACCAGGCCCGTACTGACATCTGATGGTTGTGTGGTGATAACAGATTGTGAACTCACCTACATACGCAAACAATCAAACGTGTCAGAGACTGGTGAGTTGTCACGTAGAAAGTGGGACCTCCTCCCGGGATCCTTTGATGAAAGGATATATATTGATGGGATAGGAGTACCTCGAGGGGTTCCAGAAGAATTCAAAGCTAGGAATCAGATCGCAGCTGGGTTTGAATCAAGTATTTTCTTGTGGTCAACAATTAATAAAAATGTAGATTGGATAAATTATATTTACTATAACCAGCAAAGATTTATAAACCACACTCGTGATGCAATTAAGGGATTGGCTGAGCAGACAGCGGCAACTAGCTTAATGGCATGGCAGAATAGAATAGCTTTAGATATGCTTTTGGCTGAGCGGGGCGGAGTTTGTGTTCTGTTTGGATCTATGTGCTGTACTTTCATCCCCAACAATACAGCACCGGACGGGTCCGTGACCAAAGCGCTTCAGGGACTCACCACGCTGGCGAACGAACTGGCTGAGAACTCTGGTATTGATAGCTCCCTAAACGGTTGGTTTGATAACATATTTGGTAAATGGAAAACTATTGTTGTAACTATTCTGGGTGAAGTTATAGCTTCTATGGGTATACTTGTTCTTTGTGGATGTTGTCTTATTCCCTGTGTCCGAGGAGCAAGGCGATGGAGCAGGCGGTTTCCCAACAGATGGTGAGATACGGCCCAATCCCGGACTCCGACCTAAGGAATGAAGGATATGACCTACCAGGCTTGGTGGAGTGACACCCTAGAGGGTGTCTAAAGGGGGCCAAAATGTATTAATCTTTGTGCTTTATGCTTTATTAATCAAGTTAACCATTGTGAATGTTTGTCTTTCCTTATGTGAAGGTTTGAAGTTCCTGGGTGGCTGGTAGCCAACCTAGTACAAGTTGGGTGTAGATGGAAGGACTGAAGGCCTTTTTATTATCATTATTGCCTATTAATAAAAGTGTGATTATTTTTGTTTATTGTATTTTAATGAGTGACACCCTAGAGGGTGTCAATAGGGGGATTCCTGAATTTCCCTGAAATTTCTTATTTTGGGTTTTCTTTTTTTGGGTTCACACCCAGTGGGTGTGAAAAGGGGGATTGTGGGTTCATGTGATTCATGTGAGGAATGTTAGGGAGTAGGGTGAGACAGACTTGTGATTCTCACAGACACATACACACTGCCTCTTTGTTAAACCGCGCTCAATGACATGTACTGCAAAAAGGTGCTGACTCTACAAGTTGTGATGATAACAACTTATGCCTGGCAACAGTGTGCAACAGTGAAGCGCCAAGGGACTGTGACCAGCCTGTGCGCCAACGATAGGCTGAGTAAGTCTAAACCACGCTCAGTCTCTACTCTGATAGGCCCAGCATGGAGCGGGAACTATCACTGTCAGGGTATTTAAAGAAGAGCCTGTAACAATGGATCAGTTCTCTGTCTGCCCTGCGTGGTATTTCAGTGGACCCGTATATACAAACATCATATTTACCATTGAAGTGGTTTGCATTAATTAAAATACTAGTCTATTTTAGAAGACGTGTATTGACCTCTTTTGTTCCTAATACCAGATTTGAATTGACGCAACTTAACAATAGGAATCCAATACAAGAATCCTATAGAAAAATCAGTTCAGATTTTGGAACCAGTCCTATTGGACTCCTACGGGATTCTATCCTATAGGATTTTATTTGATAGGAATCCAATACAAGAATCCAATAGAAAAATCCTATAGGATAGGTTTCAAAATCTGGTAGGATTTTTTATTTATTGGAATCCTAAAGGATGCATCTGGTGGACATGAAGTGTAAAGATTATATCACACCTACAGCTTTACTGCGCAAAATGGTAGGCAGCATCATCTGGATACGTGTTCAACAAAAGTTCAACATTCACCTTCTGCTACCATTTCTGTCAAGCCCTCTACGCATACAGTTTGACGCATACGTTCGATAAATCCAACGTATGCACCACACAGAACGCACTGCAACTGCCTCTGCAACGCAATGGTGCAAGACAAACACAGAGTTCCATTGGACATGGATGTACTTCTGCTGTGCCAAAACGCAATGACGCTGTCAGTGTGATCGAGGTGTAAATCCCCTAAATCTGAAATCGGCCCCTTTGAGAGATAGAGCTACAGCTTCACTTGAAGGTCGAGCGGGCAGCCATGCACACTCCACACAATACATCAGATTAATATTAATAGTTAAAAAGTTTACATGCTTAGCAAGAACTATTTCCCTAATAATCCTGTTTACATGGACACATCTAAAGTCAGGCTACCGGATGGGACTTTTGATAAATGCAGAAAATCGCCAATCAAAAATACACGTTCTACCACAGTGACCATATTTTTGTAAAGACTATTTGATTCTGAGTTCGGACATATAAAATGTGTATTTGAAAACTAGTTTCCGCATACTTTCAGTTTTTTATAATTTACTTCAGTCGCTCATAAGGAGGAGGTTTGCGCTACCAGTGCTGGCACATGCATAGATCAAACACACCGCTGCAACTCAGATTAAGCTGTTTACATGTCCTAATAATATTGAAAGATTGCTCAGAAAACCCAGTCTTTTAATCGGCGTCCACTTACTTTGATTATGACCTTACACTGATTAAGATTAGCAGAGTATGGTGTTTACATGACTAATGCCATACTAGGCCTACTGCCATAATCAGGTTAATATTCAGTTATTAGTGTGCCTGTAAACGCAGGGTACTGCAACTACTGGTGCCCCACATGTCTGAACTGCTGAGGAAAAGAAGCCATTTGCTGCCTGTGATTTATCTTGCTGCAACAACAGTTACTGCTCTCCCCCCTTCAACTCAGTTACTGCTCTCCCCCCTACAACTCAGTTACTGCTCTCCCCCCTACAACTCAGTTACTGGTCTCCCCCCTTCAACTCAGTTACTGCTCTCCCCCCTTCAACTCAGTTACTGCTCTCCCCCCTTCAACTCAGTTACTGCTCTCCCCCCTTCAACTCAGTTACTGCTCTCCCCCCTTCAACTCAGTTACTGCTCTCCCCCCTTCAACTCAGTTACTGGTTGCTCTAATGTATATGTCTGCCTGCGACATTCCACACAGATCCCCCGTGCTGCACGTACTGTAGTGGACAATACAGTAGTCATGCAGAGAGAGACGGTAAAGACACCGTACTGTAGAAAACCCACTACAGACGAGGTATAGTCTACAGTGCTCCTTTTGTACAGTGAAATTGAGATATAATGGCACTTACGTGACATTACATCTACTGGACACCTGTGCAGTTAGACAGCAAAGGGCACTCAAAAGTATTGAAGAGAGAGAATCCAATGACAAAAGTTCTAAAAGTGAGTCCTTGTTCACCAGTCCAGCTGCATGTTTTTCATTACAGAGGGTCTATCAAGTGAGGGACGCCGGCATCACTAATTATACCCTGGGACCATATCTAGATCTGGGCTGGGAGCCAAATGGCACCCTATTCACCACTTTTGAATAGGGCCCATAGGGCTCACCAGGTAGTGCACTATATACGGGACTAAGGTGCCATTTGGGACACATGACTTCAGCTCGGCTAGGAGCCAGGGGTTTATAGATCAGGGAAACTAAATCTACTGAAACACAATGAAGACCTTGGGATTTGGGAGAAGCAGAGAGCTCAAGTGAAAGAGAGGGAGAGAGAGAGAGGGGGGGGGGGAGGGAGAGAGGGGGAGGGAGGGAGAGAGGGGGAGGGAGGGAGAGAGAGGGAGAGAAGGAAAGAGAGGGAGGGAGAGAGAGGGAGAGAGGGAAAGAGGGGGAGGGAGGGAGAGAGAGGGAGAGGGAGGAAGAAAGAGGGAGAGGGAGGGAGAGGGAGGGAGAGAGAGGGGGAGGGAGGGAGAGAGAGGGAGAGAGGGAAAGAGGGGGAGGGAGAGGGAGAGAGAGAGAGGGGGGGGAAGAGGGGGAGGGAGGGAGAGAGAGGGAGAGAGACAGCGGGGGAGAGGGGGGAGAGAGAGAGAGAGAGAGAGAGAGAGAGAGAGGGAGAGAGGGGCATTGGGCAAACTGAGATTGCAGCAGGCGTAGACAGGACCCCAGAGAGTGTGCAGCTTGTGTGTGTGTGGCCTCCAGGGTGTGTTTAGAGCGGGTGAGGAATGTTTGGTCCGGGCCAGCAGGTCTGTTGGGCTGCTCGCCGGTCGGTCGGTCGGTGCAGACGGGAAATCTAGATCAGCTATGAGAGGAATGCAGAGTACGAGATCATTAGAACCAAGAGAGATACAACACGGTGGAGAGATGCAACAGCTGCCTTCTATCAACAGAGACACACAGGCAGACACACACGAGAGAGAGAGAGAGAGAGAGAGAGAGAGAGAGAGAGAGAGAGAGAGAGAGAGACAGAGAGAGAGACAGAGAGAGAGACAGAGAGAGACAGAGAGAGACAGAGACAGAGAGAGAGAGAGAGACAGACCCCCCCCCCCCCCCTCCCCCCAGGAGGCAGCAGCAGTGTCTACATCTGACAGGGAAATGGACAGAGCCATACAAAACCCTATCAGTGTGTTGATTGCAGGGATCCACTCAAAATGGCTGTCCATGAAGGCAAACAGAGATCTAGAGATGACAAAATCCAGAGCTCTTCTGACGAAATCACACACTTCCCTGAAGTGTCCTTCTGCTCCGGGATAAACAGATGATCAACAAGAGGTGGAGAACAGCAGGACATCCATTATAACGACAGACTGTCTGAGTAGCAGTGGTCACCACGGAGCTGAGAGGGTCCCGAAGGTTAGACAAACCTCACAATAAATTAGCCACTCTG
>CM062502.1:4858181-4875681 GCA_031479575.1 Coregonus ussuriensis
AGAGAGGGAGGAGGGAGAGGGAGAGAGGGAGAGGGAGAGAGGGAGAGAGGGAGAGAGGAGAGAGGGAGGAGGAGGAGGGAGAGAGAGAGAGAGGGAGAGAGGGGGAGAGAGGAGGGAGGAGGAGGAGGGAGAGAGGGGAATGAGGAAGAAGAGAAAAGACAGGAGGCGGCTCTGTATACTCCAGATCTCTTTTAGAGATCATGCCTGAGGGGTACACCACCAGATTATGATGATGTGATTTGGGTTGACATCGAGTCAGTCGTTCCATCGTTGAGGAGGGGAGATACATAATTTATTCAACCAGCCAGTGGAGCTGCCACTCTAAGCTCTCTCTGCCGTTTCCTTGTTGTGTCTTGTGGGGAGATGAGCCTCTGAGCTAGACGACAACAGGCATCGCCTCCTGACAAAACAGCCACCAGCAGCTGTCACATGATCACGACTGACAGCCTGGGGAGTAGAGGGGGATTCTGAGGAGCCAGGTTTCATGGAGGACAGGGCGTCATTTATAGCCTGGTGAATCCAGACTGAACATTACTCCAGAGATAATGTAGCCTGGTGAATCCAGGCTACATTATCTCTGGAGTAACGTTCAGTCTGGATTCACCAGGCTACATTATTTCTGGAGAAAACGTTCAGCCTGGATTCACCAGGCTACATTATCTCTGGAGTAACGTTCAGCCTGGATTCACCAGGCTACATTATCTCTGGAGTAACGTTCAGTCTGGATTCACCAGGCTACATTATCTCTGGAGTAACGTTCAGTCTGGATTCACCAGGCTACATTATCTCTGGAGTAACGTTCAGTCTGGATTCACCAGGCTACATTATCTCTGGAGTAACGTTCAGTCTGGATTCACCAGGCTACATTATCTCTGGAGTAACGTTCAGTCTGGATTCACCAGGCTACATTATCTCTGGAGTAACGTTCAGTCTGGATTCACCAGGCTACATTATCTCTGGAGTAACGTTCAGTCTGGATTCACCAGGCTACATTATCTCTGGAGTAACGTTCAGTCAGGATTCACCAGGCTACATTATCTCTGGAGTAACGTTCAGTCTGGATTCACCAGGCTACATTATCCCTGGAGTAACGTTCAGTCTGGATTCACCAGGCTACATTATCTCTGGAGTAACGTTCAGTCTGGATTCACCAGGCTACATTATCTCTGGAGTAACGTTCAGTCTGGAGAGGTATAATAGCTTCTGTATCCACTAATGACAAATAAAACATTTTCCAGCATGCACTACCAACAGTAAATGTTTTGAATAATGTAAATAGTGTATAGCCTAAATTAAAACCAATAACAAAAGTATTGTGGTGTAACTTAGTTGTTTATTTTAATTCCACACATTTTTCAAAAAAAAATACAAAATACTCAAATGGAGAAAGAACACAGGAATCACAATTTTTCTTATTATTTCTACTTTTTGTTTACATTGTCGTGTCGTCATCCCCATGGTGACTTCTAATATATACAATAAGCTTCAAGATACCAGTTCTATATATAAATCTTAGCCGGTCAGAATGTATAGACATTCTGCTATTGCCGCTTTGAAAGGAGAAGCTAAACCATTGACAACACTAAACATCCAAGGGTTTTGGAGGAGGAGGGAGAGACAGAGGGGTGGACTAAAATGCTGGAGGAGGAGGGAGGTTGTGAGGAAGAGGAGACAGAGGAAGATGAAGAGGTGAGGAGTACAGGAGAAGACAGACAGACAGACAGACAGACAGAGCACATGTTCGTGGTCATGTATGGACCAGAGAGGAGTAGAAGGTGAGGGTTGACTGGATGGTAAGGGTTAACTGGACGGGTGAGGGTTAACTGGACAGGTGAGGGTTAACAGGACAGGTGAGGGTTAACAGGACAGGTGAGGGTTAACTGGACAGGTGAGGGTTAACAGGACAGGTGAGGGTTAACAAGACAGGTGAGGGTTAACTGGACAGGTGAGGGTTAACAAGACAGGTGAGGGTTAACAAGACAGGTGAGGGTTAACAAGACAGGTGAGGGTTAACAAGACAGGTGAGGGTTAACTGGACAGGTGAGGGTTAACTGGACAGGTGAGGGTTGACAGGAAAGGTGAGGGTTAACTGGACAGGTGAGGGTTGACAGGAAAGGTGAGGGTTAACTGGACAGGTGAGGGTTGACAGGAAAGGTGAGGGTTAACTGGACAGGTGAGGGTTGACAGGAAAGGTGAGGGTTAACATCCATTAGACTGATATGACAGTCAGGTGAACTGAACAGAACACTGCTTTTAACAGTCAATGTCATGGCATACAGTACACACCCCACCACGTGGCCTGGTGCCCCTGATGCCCTTGAAGGGGAGGCCAGGAGAAGCTGTGCAGGCAGAGGGGAAGGCTGACCAGCCAGCAGGGGAGATCAGCGAGAGCCTGGAGGGAGTAGGACCACCACCATTACATCTCTACTGTCTAGTGTCCGGTCCCAGCACTGGACCCACCTCCCATGTAGCTAGGCCCCTTTAGTTAAGTGTCTGGTCCCAGCACTGGACCCGCCCACCTCCTCCCATGTAGCTAGGCCCCACCTCCTCCCATGTAGCTAGGCCCCACCTCCTCCCATGTAGCTAGGCCCCACCTCCTCCCATGTAGCTAGGCCCCACCTCCTCCCATGTAGCTAGGCCCCACCTCCTCCCATGTAGCTAGGCCCCACCTCCTCCCATGTAGTTAGTGTCACAGTGAATATGGCAGCACAGCACAATGCTCTGGAGGACGACCCAACAGGAGGTCTCCAACTGTCCCAGCCACTCCACTCACCCACAGTCAGAACACATTTAAAAAAGGCCTGTTGGGTCCTCGGGGTAGTTTAGAAACACGAAGATACACTTTTTGTCAAAGATAATTTAAAACATTTTAAAAGAAAACATGAAACCGGTTAAAAATCTGCCTAATCTTAAAAAAAAAAAATCTTAATTTTGTTGACTCAATACCGAAGATGAGTATTAAAACCAATTAAAAACGCTGAAGGACTCTATCCGGTCTTCCTTTGAGTGCAATAGATGGTGTCTGTATCAGGGGCTTGGACAGGACAGGACAGGACAGGACAGTATGCTGATCCACTCTTCAAGTGTCTCATATCATTAACTCAACAACAGTGAGTTTAGGCATTCTGTTTGACAATAAGGTGCTTGTCAAGGGGTGTATAATGAAAGAAGGTGGATGGGACCGTGTGTGTGTGTGTGTGTGTGTGTGTGTGACTACACAGCTCACATCAGGACTGTAACCATCGTCTTCTCTAGTAATGCCACGATGCCCCCCCCCCCCACCCCTCCTGTTGAAACATGGCATAATGCTTCAGAACACAGTAACATATTGGAGGTTTATAAATGACTTGGTTCAGAGTCCACACCTAGTAACAATAATAATAATTATAATAATAATTATACGTATATGTATATGTGTGTGTGTATATATACTATTTACAGACTCAGAAAAATGCCACGCTGTAGCTTTTCGTTAAAATTATGAAAACCTCCAACAATGTATTAAAATAAGATAGCACTTTTGTTTTTTAATCTTTCCGTGGATTTAATGTCTGGAACGCTCCTTTCTAATCTTTTTATTTTCCGTGAACTAGCAGAGTGACAAAAGTGTCTTGCATTTCTACCATCTACAAAACACGTTGTGGACGCTTTAGAGAAGTTTTCATGCAGGAAAGTCACAAATCAGTCTCGAGGTCGTTGTCACTACTTGAAGGCTATAGTTACACCAAACAAAGTCTTTCTCAATGTTCTTGGAAAAAGAAAAACATCCCCACACGGACAGGGAAAGAAAACAGACAACAGAACAATCCTCCTCTCCTCCTTGGGTTTCTGTTGTCCTTGGTAACGAGAATTGTTTGGAGGAGCGGAGGTCGGGTTCCTTTGACTGACTCACTGTTCTGTAACTACTTCCTGTTCTTGCATGTGTACTTCCTGTGTCCTAGGCAACTTCCAACGCATCTCTGAATCCCCATTGATCGGTTACAGTTGCTTGTCGCTTTCCTTCTTCAGGCGGCTAAAACACAAACACGAAAAACACGTTAGGCATCGCCACTCTTATTTAACTTCACTTGTCCAAGTTTAGAAATAAAACAAAAAAAACCCTGCCAAGGTTTATATGCACACTATGATATTTTCACAGGTGGTGTTGTATTACAAGTTGTTCACAAGCTGGAAAATCTGGAACAAAGCCGCTGCAATCGTTGTACAAGCGTGCATCTTAAAATGTCATCAATACAGTATAATTGCTAAGAAACACGTCAATTATTTTTTAAATGTCTATATTTGCCCAATGCAAACTTAAATGTTAATACAGCCTTGCTCCACAACCCTATATAAAAAAAGTGACTACATTCAGTCTATATAAACACCCTACAGGGTCACATTCTCTGAAAATGCAAAGTGCAGAGTTAGTTCTTAAGGTAAAACATCACTTGCCATCAGGTTTTTCTGTAAAAGGAGTCCATTTCTGGAACTCGAGATCACTTGAAACGTCTGCATGATCTTACAGAAATCACACAAATGAAAATCTTTTAAATTAGCAACAAGAATTTATAACCACAGATGAACCATTTTATGTTATGCTTAATATTTGTTTTGTAATTTAATGTAATTATTCTTATTTTAAAGCCCATCTAGGGACTGATGCCGTCTAGGCCGGTCTTTTCCACGTCTGTCAGTGTGATTGTAATTAATGTGTTGAAATGTGTGAGTGTATGGTTAAGTGTGTGTGTTTTCAAGTGTGTGTGTGTGTGTGTGTGTGTACTCCAGTGTGTGTTTTCAAGTGTGTGTGTGTGTGTGTGTGTGTGTACTCCAGTGTGTGTTTTCAAGTGTGTGTGTGTGTGTGTGTGTGTGTGTACTCCAGTGTGTGTTTTCAAGTGTGTCTGTATTTCAGTGCGTGTGTATTTTAGTACGTGTGTCTCTGACCTGTAATAGTCCTCCTGTCCAGGAAGCGGGCCCCCGTGCATGTGGTGGTGTCCATGTAGCCACTGCTGCTCCATAGCTATCCGCTGCAGCTCTGCAGACTGAGCATGCATGGCCTGGAGCTGGTGGGCTGCAGACATCTGGGGAGGGAGGTCCCGGGGGTACGGAGTACCTGGAGAGAGGAACGCAACAGGATCAGACCATGGGCTTGACTATGAATAGAGGAACGCAACAGGATCAGACCATGGGCTTGACTATGAATAAGAGGAACACAACAGGATCAGACCATGGGCTTGACTATGAATAGAGGAACACAACAGGATCAGACCATGGGCTTGACTATGAATAGAGGAACACAACAGGATCAGACCATGGGCTTGACTATGAATAAGAGGAACGCAACAGGATCAGACCATGGGCTTGACTATGAATAGAGGAACGCAACAGGATCAGACCATGGGCTTGACTATGAATAGAGGAACGCAACAGGATCAGACCATGGGCTTGACTATGAATAGAGGAACACAACAGGATCAGACCATGGGCTTGACTATGAATAGAGGAACGCAACAGGATCAGACCATGGGCTTGACTATGAATAGAGGAACGCAACAGGATCAGACCATGGGCTTGACTATGAATAAGAGGAACACAACAGGATCAGACCATGGGCTTGACTATGAATAGAGGAACGCAACAGGATCAGACCATGGGCTTGACTATGAATAGAGGAACGCAACAGGATCAGACCATGGGCTTGACTATGAATAAGAGGAACACAACAGGATCAGACCATGGGCTTGACTATGAATAGAGGAACACAACAGGATCAGACCATGGGCTTGACTATGAATAGAGGAACACAACAGGATCAGACCATGGGCTTGACTATGAATAAGAGGAACGCAACAGGATCAGACCATGGGCTTGACTATGAATAGAGGAACGCAACAGGATCAGACCATGGGCTTGACTATGAATAGAGGAACGCAACAGGATCAGACCATGGGCTTGACTATGAATAGAGGAACGCAACAGGATCAGACCATGGGCTTGACTATGAATAGAGGAACGCAACAGGATCAGACCATGGGCTTGACTATGAATAGAGGAACGCAACAGGATCAGACCATGGGCTTGACTATGAATAGAGGAACGCAACAGGATCAGACCATGGGCTTGACTATGAATAGAGGAACGCAACAGGATCAGACCATGGGCTTGACTATGAATAAGAGGAACACAACAGGATCAGACCATGGGCTTGACTATGAATAGAGGTACGCAACAGGATCAGACCATGGGCTTGACTATGAATAAGAGGAACGCAACAGGATCAGACCATGGGCTTGACTATGAATAGAGGAACGCAACAGGATCAGACCATGGGCTTGACTACGAATAGATGAACACAACAGGATCAGACCATGGGCTTGACTACGAATAGATGAACGCAACAGGATCAGACCATGGGCTTGACTATGAATAGAGGAACGCAACAGGATCAGACCATCATGGGCTTGACTATGAATAGAGGAACGCAACAGGATCAGACCATGGGCTTGACTATGAATAAGAGGAACGCAACAGGATCAGACCATGGGCTTGACTATGATTAGAGGAACGCAACAGGATCAGACCATGGGCTTGACTATGAATAGAGGAACACAACAGGATCAGACCGTGGGCTTGACTATGAATAGAGGAACACAACAGGATCAGACCATGGGCTTGACTATGAATAGAGAAACGCAACAGGATCAGACCATGGGCTTGACTATGAATAGAGGAACACAACAGGATCAGAACATCATGGGCTTGACTATGAATAGAGGAACACAACAGGATCAGAACATCATGGGCTTGACTATGAATAGAGGAACGCAACAGGATCAGAACATCATGGGCTTGACTATGAATAGAGGAACACAACAGGATCAGACCATGGGTTTGACTATGAATAAGAGGAACGCAACAGGGTCAGACCATGGGCTTGACTATGAATAGAGGGACACAACAGGATCAGACCATGGGCTTGACTATGAATAGAGGAACGCAACAGGATCAGACCATGGGCTTGACTATGAATAGAGGAACGCAACAGGATCAGACCATGGGCTTGACTATGAATAGAGGCACGGAACAGGATCAGAACATCATGGGCTTGTCTACGAACAGAGATCCCACTGTGGTAGATAAATCCCTCGTCACACTATAGGGTTGACCTCAAACCAAACTGCTCTGATATTTTCTTTTGACATGGTCCTTTTCAGCCCTGTTCCAGCAACTACGATTTGTGTGACCAAGACAGCTCAGTCCAGCTTGGTTTGGCTCCGAAGTGTGGAAATAGGTCTGATATTTACATGATCTAGATGGAGATCTGTGTCGTTGGTTGAGGTGTAGTTCTTACCGAAGACAGGGTGTCGCAGCATCTCGTGTTCGTGTGGGTTCTGTCCCAGGAGGGGGTTGGGGATCGCGCCAGGCGGGTAGGGGAAGCGGGCGAGGTGGGGGCCTCCTGCCAGAGGGTCTACGAGGGGGTGCCCCCCCGATCCGGGAGGACATACAAGACATTCGCCACCACCTGCACACAGTCAGAACTCCACATGGTCAGGTCGCTCACACACACACACACACAGTTCATCACCATACATCACAATGATCAATTATTCTAATCCATGGCATCATAAACAGTACAGTACATGTTCCAGGTAAGTCAATTAAGAACAGACTATTATTTGCATTCACTGCACGCTACAGCCGTTTGCTGGGATCAGAAGATTGGTACCACAGTCAGTGCCACCAAGGATGCTAATATGGTAATCGACTAGCTACAAGTTATGAAGTTATTTTTCCAGACTATTGCAGTATTTGCATACGGTATTTAGAGTTACTTAGAGCGTTGCTTTATCGGAACAGAGTTAACAATAACATCAGTGTGTCACCTTGGTGCAGGGAGTCCTGCTGGTGCAGGTGTAGGTGTGAGTGGATGTGGGAGTGCTGGTGATGATGAGGCGTGATGTTGAACATCTGAAGCCTGGCGATAGGGTCGTTAGCCACCGCCGCCATCCTCTCGGCATGCAGCCTCTCCGCCGCCAGCCGCTCCGGGTAGCTCATGTCCGGTCTGAGCTGGGGTCCCGCAGCCAGCGCCAAACGCTCCCTCTCCAGGGGGTTGAGGCCGTGGTGGAAGGAGGCGAAGGGGTGTGGTCCCGCCATGGGGGGTAAGGAGATGGCCCCATGCCGGGCGAAGTGCTCCATGGGGTTAGCCGAGGGGTGCATGCCTTCTAACTCCGGGGGTTTGTGTTCGAACCCAGGCTTCATCCTCTCTCTCAGCTCCCTCTCCCTCATCTCTCTCTCTCTCATCTCCCGCTCCCGCAGCTCGCGCTCCCGCATGCCCGGGTCGGCGTTGTAGAGGCCAGGCATGTGATAGGCCATCAGGGGGTCGTTGGGGTTGAGGGAGACGAAGAAGGGGTGGTTCCTATTGGTCGGGGACATAACATGGGGGCGGGCGTACTCGCTGAGGGTGCGAAGGGCGGGCGTGTCGGGACCGATGTAGGGGGGCACCGCGGCGATGGAAGTGGGAGGGCCGTCGAAGGGAGGACGCATGTGGGCGGAGCCACCTATCTGGTGGTCACCCATACGACCGTCATGACACGAACTGGAGGCTTTCTGGAACAGAGAGAGAGATACATGCAGAGGTTACGCACACACTGGGAGGTTATAACATATTATAAAGAGGGTATAACAAGTTGTAAGAAAGGTATAGGTTGTAAGGTGGTTATAACAGGTTATAAGGAGGTTATAATAGGTTGTAAGGTGGTTATAACAGGTTGTAAGGAGGTTATAATAGGTTGTAAGGTGGTTATAACAGGTTATAAGGAGGTTATAATAGGTTGTAAGGTGGTTATAACAGGTTATAAGGAGGTTATAATAGGTTGTAAGGTGGTTATAACATGTTATAAGGAGGTTGTAAGGTGGTTATAATAGGTTGTAAGGTGGTTATAACAGGTTATAAGGAGGTTATAATAGGTTGTAAGGTGGTTGTAACAGGTTATAAGGAGGTTATAATAGGTTGTAAGGTGGTTATAACAGGTTATAAGGAGGTTATAACAGGTTATAAGGAGGTTATAATAGGTTGTAAGGTGGTTGTAACAAGTTATAAGGAGGTTATAATAGGTTGTAAGGTGGTTGTAACAAGTTATAAGGAGGTTATAATAGGTTGTAAGGTGGTTATAACAGGTTATAAGGAGGTTATAATAGGTTGTAAGGAGGTTATAAGGAGGTTAAGTGAGTATTTAGACACAAATACTCTAGTGGGACAGAGAAAGGCTGTTTTACAACAATGTAAAGTTAAAAACATTTATTTAAAAAAGTTATACTTCAAATTCATCATCTCCAGCACCACCCCAACATCAACATATGTTTTGTAGTAAAAAAGATCGAGGAAGAGAAGTGTTTCCAATGACGTCGTCTGTGTGCGTCATGTGATCTTAACCAATGAGTAGGCCTTGCCTACTAACTGTCTACTAATTGATTGATGTTATTGGAAATACTTATCTTCTACAAAACATAGAAAAGCTCAATTTTCACATATGTTGATGTTGGGGTGGTGCTGGAGATGATGAATATGAAAACGTCACTTTAAGTTACACAAACTAGACCAAACACTCACCGCCGCTCTCTCCTGTTCCTTCTCTCTTTCCCGTTCCCTCTCCCGTTCCTTCTCCCGTTCCCTCTCTTTCTCCTTCTCCTCCCGGGCTTTCTGTTCCGCCTCCCTCTTGGCTCGCTCCAGCGCCTCCTCTCTCTTCTTGGCCAGTTTAGAAGCAGCGAGAGGCGTGAAGTAGAAGTCTGTTCTAGCACACGTGTTGTAACCCCGGTCCAGGTGCTTGTAGAACCTAGACACACACAGTGAAAAAACAGTGAGGATGTACAGTTTGGCTAACAACACTTCACGGAAATACACATTAATATATATAGTAAGGATGTACAGTTTGACTAACAACACTTCACGGAAATACACATTAATATATATAGTAAGGATGTACAGTTTGACTAACAACACTTCATGGAAATACACATTAATATATATAGTAAGGATGTACAGTTTGGCTAACAATACTTCACGGAAATACACATTAATATATATAGTAAGGATGTACAGTTTGACTAACAACACTTCACGGAAATACACATTAATATATATAGTAAGGATGTACAGTTTGACTAACAACACTTCATGGAAATACACATTAATATATATAGTAAGGATGTACAGTTTGGCTAACAATACTTCACGGAAATACACATTAATATATATAGTAAGGATGTACAGTTTGACTAACAACACTTCACGGAAATACACATTAATATATATAGTAAGGATGTACAGTTTGACTAACAACACTTCATGGAAATACATATTAATATATATATAGTAAGGATGTACAGTGGATTTTTTAATGGAATATCTACATAGGCGTACAGAGGCCCATTATCAGCAACCATCAGTCCTGTGTTCCAATGGCACGTTGTGTTTGCTAATCCAAGTTTATCATTTTAAAAGGCTAATTGATCGTTGTTAGCACAGCTGAAAACTGTTGTGCTGATTAAAGAAGCAATAAAACTGGCCTTCTGGAGACTAGTTGAGTATCTGGAGCATCAGCAATTGTGGGTTCGATTACAGGCTGAAAATGGCCAGAAACAAATAACTTTCTTCTGAAACTCGTCAGTCTATTCTTGTTCTGAAAAATGAAGGCTATGCGAGAAATTGCCAAGAAACTGAAGATCTCGTACAACGCTGTGTACTACTCCCTTCACAGAACAGCGCAAACTGGCTCTAACCAGAATAGAAAGAGGAGTGGGAGGCCCCGGTGCACAACAGTGCAAGAGGACAAATACATGAGAGACGCCTCACAGGTCCTCAACTGGCAGCTTCATTAAATAGTACCCGCAAAACACCAGTCTCAATGTCAACAGTGAAGAGGCGACTCCAGGATGCTGACCTTCTAGGCAGAGTTGCAAAGAAAAAGCCATAACTCAGACTGGACAATAAAAAGAAAAGATTAAGATGGGCAAAAGAACAGACATTGGACAGAGGAAGATCTGAAAAAAGTGTTATGGACAGACGAATCGAAGTTTGAGGTGTTCGGATCACAAAGAAGAACATTTGTTAGACGCAGACCAAATGAAAAGATGCTGGAGGAATGTTTGATGCCATCTGTCAAGCATGGTGGAGGCAATGTGATGGTCTGGGGGTGCTTTGGTGGTGGTAAAGTGGGAGATTTGTACAGGGTAAAAGGGATCTTGAAGAAGGAAGGCTATCACTCCATTTAGCAACGCCATGCCGTACCCTGTGGACGCTGCTTGATTGGAGCCAATTTCCTCCTACAACAGGACAATGACCCAAAGCACAGCTCCAAACTATGCAATAACTATTTAGGGAAGAAGCAGTCAGCTGGAATTCTGTCTATAATGGAGTGGCCAGCACAGTCACCGGATCTCAACCCTATTGAGCTGTTGTGGGAGCAGCTTGACCGTATGGTACGTAAGAAGTGCCCATCAAGCCAATCCAACTTGTGGGAGGTGCTTCAGGAAGCATGTGGTGAAATCTCTTCAGATTACCTCAACAAATTGACAACTAGAATACCAAAGGTCTGCAAGGCTGTAATTGCTGCAAATGGAGGATTATTTGACGAAAGCAAAGTTTGAAGGACACAATTATTTCAATTAAAAATCATTATTTCTAACCTTGTTAATGACTACATTTCCTATTCATTTGGCTATATTTCCTATTCAAACTCATTTCATGTATATTTTCATGGAAAACAAGGACATTTCTAAGTGACACCAAACTTTTGAACGGTAGTGTACATTTCAAAAAATGCCTAAAAACCCTGTTTTCGCTTTGTCATTATGGAGAATTGCGTATAGATTGATGAGGAAAAACATTAATTTAATCAATTTTAGAATAAGGCTGTAACGTAACAAAATGTGGAAAAAGTCAAGGGGTCTGAATACTTAAGGATGTACAGTTTAGCTAACAATACTTCATGGAAATACACAATATATAGTAAGGATGTACAGTTTAGCTAACAATACTTCATGGAAATACACAATATATAGTAAGGATGTACAGTTTAACTAACAATACTTCATGGAAATACACATTAATATATAGTAAGGAGGTACAGTTTGGCTAACAACACTTCATGGAAATACACACTAAGTCAGGGGTGTCAAACATCCGGCACGTGGGGTGCCCTCCGGACCACATTGAAGACCAAAAGCGGCCCCTGTGGCAAAATTATTTTGACCACCAAGTATTCCAGGATGCACAGCTTGCTAACATCACATAAGACTCATACGACTTGTATTCATGAATCTTTAACATTCCTTTTCTTAAAATTGGTAAATGAAAAAACAACATTAGCATAGAAAATGTGATAAATACATCTAATAGAAAGCCATGAAGAGACTGCATCTTTAGACCACATTCAAGAGAAATTGGATGTATACGGAACAAAAATATCAACGCAACATTTTCCAAATGCACAAAAAGCTTATTTCTCTCTAATTTCGTGCACAAATGTGTTTACATCTCTGTTAGTGAGCATTTCTCCTTTGCCAAGATAATTCGGTGGAGAAGAACTTGACTGGCCTGCACAGAGCCCTGACATCAACCCCATCGAACACATTTGGGATGAATTGGAACGCCGACTGCGAGCCAGGCCTAATCGCCCAACATCAGTACCCGACCTCACTAATGCTCGTGGCTGAATGGAAGCAAGTCCCCGCAGCAATGCTCCAACATCTAGTGGAAAGCCTTCCCAGAAGAGTGGAGGCTGTTATAGCAGCAAAGGGGGGACCAACTCCATATTAATGCCCATGATTTTGGAATGAGATGTTCGACGAGCGGGTGTCGACATACTTTTGGTCATGTAGTGTATTTCTGTCTGTAATAAAGCCCTTTTGTAGGAAAAAACTAATTCTGATTGGCTGGGCCTGGCTCGGCAGTGGGTGGACCTGGCGCCCAAGTGGGTGGGCCTATGCCCTCCCAGGCCCACTCATGGCTGCACCCCTGCCAAATCATGTGAAATCCACAGATTAGGGCCTAATGAATTCATTTCAATTAACTGATTTCCTTCTATGAACTGTAACTTGTTGCATGTTGCATTTATTTTTGTTCAGTATAGTGATGTATCTGATGAGAAACAAATAGCCTTTGACATGTTAGCTGATTATTCAACAGGAAACAACATCTAGTCTAACCACTCATCACTGTTCTGAGGAGATTCTGTCTACCTGTATTAACAGATTCTGTCTACCTGTATTAACAGATTCTCTCTACCTGTATTAACATATTCTCTCTACCTGTATTAACAGATTCCCTCTACCTGTATTCCTCTCTACCTGTATTAACAGCTTCTCTCCACCTGTATTAACAGCTTCTATCTACCTGTATTAACAGCTTCTCTCTACCTGTATTAACAGCTTCTCTCTAGCTGTATTAACAAACTCTCTCTACATGTATTAACTGCTTCTCTACCTGTATTAACATATTCTCTCTAGCTGTATTAACAGCTTCTCTACCTGTATTAACAGATTCTCTCTACCTGTATTAACAGCTTCTCCACCTGTATTAACAGCTTCTCCACCTGTATTAACATATTCTCTCTACCTGTATTAAGAGCTTCTCTACCTGTATTCCACTCTACCTGTATTTACATATTCTATCTACCTGTATTAACAGCTCTCTACCTGTATTAACAGATTCTCTACCTGTATTTACAGATTCTCTCTACCAGTATTTACAGATTCTCTCTACCTGTATTAACAGCTTCTCTAACTGTATTCCTCTCTATCTGTATTAACAGCTTCACTCTACCCCTAACAGCTTCTCTTTACCCCTAATGGCTTCTCTCTACCCCTAACAGCTTCTCTCTACCTGTATTAACAGTTTCTCTCTACCTCTATTACCAGCTTCTCTCTACCTGTATTCCTCTCTACCTGTATTCCTCTCTACCTGTATTAACAGCTTCTCTCTACCTCTATTAACAGCTTCTCTCTACCTCTATTAACAGCTTCTCTCTACCTCTATTAACAGCTTCTCTACCTGTATTCCTCTCTACCCCTAACAGCTTCACTCTACCCCTAACAGCTTCTCTTTACCCCTAATGGCTTCTCTCTACCCCTAACAGCTTCTCTCTACCTGTATTAACAGTTTCTCTCTACCTCTATTACCAGCTTCTCTCTACCTGTATTCCTCTCTACCTGTATTCCTCTCTACCTGTATTCCTCTCTACCTCTATTAACAGCTTCTCTCTACCTCTATTAACAGCTTCTCTCTACCTCTATTAACAGCTTCTCTACCTTTTTAAAAATCATTTAGCTGACGCTCTTATCCAGAGCGACTTACATGAGCAATTAGGGTTAAGTGCCTTGCTCAAGGGCACATCGACAGATTTTTCACCTAGTCGGCTCAGGGATTAGAACCAGCGACCTTTCGGTTACTGGCACAACGCTCTTAACCACTAAGCTACCTGTATTCCTCTCTACCCCTAACAGCTTCACTCTGTGGTCCTCTGTAGCTCAGCTGGTAGAGCACGGCGCTTGTAACGCCAAGGTAGTGGGTTCGATCCCCGGGACCACCCATACACAAAAATGTATGCACGCATGACTGTAAGTCGCTTTGGATAAAAGCGTCTGCTAAATGGCATATTATTATTATTATTACCCCTAACAGCTTCTCTTTACCCCTAATGGCTTCTCTCTACCCCTAACAGCTTCTCTCTACCTCTATTAACAGCATCTCTACCTCTATTAACAGCTTCTCTCTACCTGTATTCCTCTACCTGTATTAACAGCTTCTCTCTACCTGTATTAACAGCTTCTCTCTACCTGTATACCGCTCTACCTGTATTAACAGCTTCTCTCTACCTGTATTAACAGCTTCTCTCTACCCATGTTTCTCCCTACCTGTATTAACATCTTCTCTCTACCTCTATTAACAGCTTCTCTCTACCTGTATTCCTCTCTACCTGTATTCCTCTACCTGTATTCCTCTACCGGTATTAACAGCTTCTCTGTACCTGTATTAACAGCTTCTCTCTACCTGTATACCCCTCTACCTGTATTAACAGGTTCTCTCTACCTGTATTAACAGGTTCTCTCTACCTGTATTAACAGCTTCTCTACCCATGTTCCTCCCTACCTGTATTAACATATTATCTCTCTGTATACCCCCCTACCTGTATTAACAGCTTCTCTCTACCTGCATTAACAGCTGCTCTCTACCTGTATTAACAGCTTCTCTCTACCTGTATTAACAGCTTCTATCAACCTGTATTAACAAACTCTCTACCTGTATTAACAGCTTCTCTCTACCTGTATTAACAGCTCTCTACCTGTATTCCTCTACCTGTATTAACAGCTTCTCTCTACCTGTATTAACAGCTTCTCTCTACCTGTATTCCTCTCTACCTGTTTAACAGCTTCTCTCTACCTGTATTCCTCTCTACCTATTTTAACAGCTTCTCTCTACCTGTATAAACAGCTTCTCTCTACCTGTATTAACAAACTCTCTCTACCTGTATTAACAAACTCTCTCTACCTGTATTAACAAACTCTCTCTACCTGTATTAACAGCTTCTCTCAACCTCTATCCCTCTCTACCAGTAATAACAGCTTCCCTCTACCTGTATTAACAGCTTCTCTCAACCTGTATTCATCTCTACCTGTATTAACAGCTTCCCTCTACCTGTATTAACAGCTTACCTCTACCTGTATTAACAAACTCTCTCTACCTGTATTAACAAACTCTCTACCTGTATTAACAGCTTCTCTCTACCTGTATTAACAGCTTCTCTCTACCTCTATTAACAGCTTCTCTACCTGTATCCCCCTGTACCTGTTTTAACAGCTTCTCTCTACCTGTATTAACAGCTTCTCTCTACCTGTATTCCTCTCTACCTATTTTAACAGCTTCTCTCTACCTGTATTAACAAACTCTCTCTACCTGTATTAACAGCTTCTCTCTACCTGTATTCCTCTCTACCTGTATTAACAGCTTCTCTCAACCTCTATCCCTCTCTACCAGTATTAACAGCTTCTCTCTACCTGTATTAACAGCTTCTCTCAACCTGTATTCATCTCTACCTGTATTAACAGCTTCCCTCTACCTGTATTAACAGCTTCCCTCTACCTGTATTAACAAACTCTCTCTACCTGTATTAACAAACTCTCTACCTGTATTAACAGCTTCTCTCTACCTGTTTAACAGCTTCTCTCTGCCTGTTTAACAGCTTCTCTCTACCTGTATTCTCCTTTACCTGTATAACAGCTTATCTCTACCTGTATTAACAGACTCATTACTATTCATTGGTGGTTTGAGAGCCACTGAAGCACAACAGGTACTCACATTAAAATAGCCAATTGTGTGTGTGTTCTGACTGTGTGTGTGTGTGTTCTGACTGTGTGTGTGTGTGTTCTGACTGTGTGTGTGTGTGTGTTCTGACTGTGTGTGTGTGTCAGGTCATACCGTGCTGATTGGCTGGCATGGCTGGGTGTGTTGACGATGGTAGGCTCGGGGGAGGGGCTCCGCGGAGGGGGTGGAGGGCTCTCGGGCTCCTCTGATTCGTCGAGAGGTTCCTCCTTGATGTGTACTGGCGGGAGGGCGGGACCTGGGCAGGCGGAGCCAACGGAGGCTGTGAGGGGCATGGAGAAGGAGGAGGAGGAGGAAGAGGAAGGAGGCTGGAGGCCTGGAGGTAGAGAGGAGGAGGGGGGAGGGCAGCCAGCGGAGGAGAGGGGCAGGATGGGAGCGAAGGGGTGAGGAGGGAACGGGGGCTGTTGGGGTGTGTTGGAGTGGGAAGATGGTGATGGTCCGGAGATGGGTAGCGGAGGAGGAGGGGGAGGAGGGTGGTGCTGGTTGCCTCTCTCTCTCTCTGAAGGGGGGAGGTTCTGGGACTGGGTGAGGACAGGGGGCTGGGCCGATGGAGGCTGGAGCTGCTGGCCTGGGCCCTGGGGCATGAGCTGGAGGGGAGGAGGGTGGGCAGGGGGAGGGTGGTGGGTGGACAGGGAGGAGAGGGGCTTGAGGGCGGGCGGAGGGGGCAGGTTGGAGGGCATCTGGGGGAAGGGGGGTGCCGAGAGGTGTTTGTGGGACTGGGGGTCACGGTTGGGCATGTGGGGGATGGGGGTGGTGGGAGGGGGCTTGATGTGAGACATCGACATGGAGGGGGCGAGGGGTAGGAGCTGCTCGCGGGGCGGCTGATTGGACGATACACCCTGGGTTGACGATTGGCTGGGGGGCGTGTGGGCCCTGTGGGGCGGCTGCTGCAATTGGCCGAGAGGCTGTGGGGAGGGCGGGACCTGAGACTGGGGGCCCAATGGGAAGCCTTGAGGGGGCAAGGAGTGGGGGTGGGGCAGGTGGGAGGGGCCAGCCTGAAGTGGGTGGGGCATGGATGATGGGTGGGGGAGAGGGCCGTGGAGTGCGCTCGGTAGCGACTGGGTGGAGCCTGGCAGTCCTGGGGGTGGAGCCTGAGAAATCCCCTGCAGCGGCGAATGAGGCGAGGGCCGCCTCTGGGGGTGG